>CM077215.1:2537374-2642374 GCA_039654625.1 Rhinogobio ventralis
CAAGAAAACCAGATTTAAACAATAAGACTAACTGTGTTGAGCTGGAGAACAATGATTAGTTTTCTGTCCATGAATGATGCAAACAGTTGCTCACCCGTCTAATAAAACACATCATATATTAAAGTGGCTTTGGTGTTTTGATGGTTTCTATGATGTCATTGATAGGCGACGCATGGACACGGTCCGTGTCCTGGTTAAATTTGCTTATTTCTCTGGATTTAAACATTCTTGGAAACATTTGGGATAATGTAAGTACACGAGTCAACAAAATATATAACACTTTTCTAGTGGATATTTGAATCCCAAAAATCTTACATATTGTGCCTTTATAATCTGCTAATGTTTACTTATTTTGAAATATGTATTTATTTAAATGTTATTCAGTCCTGATGTTACAAGAGAAAAAAAAAACTTATAATGAAACAAGGCTTGTAGTTTCTCACCTTTAAAAATAGAAGCATCTTTATTTAGAGTAGCTCTTCAAACTTCACATATGGCACTGATGACAACCATATGGCTCTAAACATCAAGCCAAAAACAAAACCAACCGTTCCCTGTAGTGTATTTAATCTACACTAAACTAAACTAACACTAAACCTTGTCACAACTTATGTGAGGGATAATAGAATTGCTACCATCTTGTCTATGGTATCACACTGCAGACGTGCTCTCTTTTGTTTCAAATTAAATGTATCTCGAGTCTTAAAGTCACCATGAAATCAAAATGGACAATTCTTGTTTTGTTTTTTAATGGAATATTTCAGTATTTGTTATAAATGATCATTTTCATGATATAATTCAATAAATTATCCGTGCACATCATTACTTTTTTGAAAATTCATGTACCCTTTTTTCTTGTTTGAGAAGCCGTTTCATCGGAGATACAGTATTGTGCAAAAGTCAGGCACGTTAGTATTTTCACCAAGAAAAAACTGTTTTAAGCCAGTTATTTATATCTTTTGCAGCTGTAGTGTGTCAGTAGAAAATATGTAGTCGGCAAGTGTATGTTGCCTGGTATGTTGAAAATTGAACAGATTTTAATTGTGTATTCCAGACTTCAGTTATTAATTGTAGTGAAAAAGACTTTCGATAAGTTTATTATTATTTTTATTAAGGCACACTCACACTGAGAACGATAATACCAATGCACAATAACGCTCTGCTTATTATAAGCAAATGCTGCAGTTTTGTCATCTGCTGCTTTAAATGCTTGAGCTCCTTAAAGCTGGATAGATTCAGAGTGGCGTTAGATTTTGATACAAAGACAGTAGGAGCAATGGGACATGGACCAAAGTGAGAGTGAAGTCTCCAACAAAACTACTGAGGTAAGAAGAAATCACAGAGCAGTGGTGAGATGAGCTTAATACAGACAGACAGCTTGTTTTCCCTGAAGTCTGCCAGATTCTGCTTGTCTTTGCTGAACAAAGTGATGCATTTGTCAAAACTCCACCATGTGACATTGATTTTCTATTGCCTTGCATTTACTGCAGCTCTGCACCCTCTCGCTGACAGGTTTAGCTTAATCAAGGAAGAAAAGGTTTGAACCTTTCCTCACCTCTGTCAAGTGTTAAACCAGGGTTAGATGAAATGCTGTGATTATCAATAACCGTTCTTATTCTTATTCTGCAGTCATCAAGTCCAACTAAGGCAGTGTATATTGTAGTTTATATAGATTTTAGGAGGCAGTGCTTAGACATGGAGACATTTAGCTGATGACCTTAAACAAAGCATGCAAATGAAGTATCCAGTTATAGGAAGTATCAGACTCTAGCGTATCTCCAATCAGCATAACTATTCAGAAAACGGGACAGAGGCTCTGAGAGCCATTAAAGACAAAAGGTAAGAGTCTCAGTAATCTGACTCATTTGACTTACAATACAGAGAACAGGAACTGCTAAATGCAATGCATTTCACCTTAGTTAGGGGCCAAGCACCAAAAGTGTGTAGTCACCTATTGTATCCGTTGCCGTTCTTATTATTCTGCTTCCGTTTCTTCCGCTCTTGAGTCTATGGCAGCCCATAGAACCGTATGGTAAAACGTTGTGAAATTTGGCACACTGATAGAGGACACATTTTGGAGTCTCTAACTCAATCCCTCTAGTGCCAACACCTGTCTAAAGTTTGACTTACATTTGTGCTTTTAAACCGTAAGGACTAAAATTCTTGTCTTTCTTTTGACTCAAGACGATTCGATTGCACCCTATGACGTAATTTTCCATCATGAAAATGTTTCCGCCATTTTGAATTTTCAGAAAAACATACTTTTTTTTAACTCCTTCTAGGCCGTTGCTCCGATCTTCAAGAAAATTTTACCAGATCATCTTCAGGCCATGCTGACAAAATGTTATGGAATTCAAGTCGATTCGTCAAACCATTCTCAAAAAAACACGCAAACGAATTTGACGAAGTGCCCGCCAAAATGAACGTGAAGCTCAAGCTGCAACACTTTGGAGTATTCTGACCATACTTGGTGTGTGTTATGACAACCATGACCTGAGGCTTACTGCAGCGTTTCGGCACAGTGCCACCTAGTGGTCTTGAGATACAAAAAAATGGCTATTTTTGCTTGTAACTTCTTAACGCTTTGGCCAAAAATTATAAAAGTGAGATTCTTTAGATTCAGTACAGCATGCCGAGTCAAATGACCACCAGTTTTCCCATATCGAACATTTTGCACATCATCCATTTTGAATTTTGTCAAAAAATTCTATATTTACGAATGCATTGGCATATTATTATGAAACTCGGTATGTGTCTTAGGCACCATGCCCTGAAAGTACTTAAAAAGTTTCGGGGCAGCGCCACTTTGTGTTCAAAAGTTATAACAAAATTTCCAAAAATGCTCATAACTTTGATTACATTAGCCTATTGTAATGAACTTAATAGATTCATTGGGTCATGGCGAGAACATAGATATCAATTGTTCCATATTCGGCCGAACTTCCTGTCCGCCATTTTTGATTTTCTTTAAAATCCTACTTTTTCAAGCTCCTCCTAGACCGCTTGTCCGATTTTCACCAAATTTGAATCGTATCACCTTTAGACCGTGCCGACAAAGTTATGGATGTTGAGTCGATAAACAAAACCGTTTTTGTATACCGCAGCTACAAAGTTGAGGCATGAAGCCAAAATGAGGCTGTATCTCTGCAATGCTTTGACATACCGACACCAAACTTTGTATGTGTCATTGTCACCTTACTCTGATCACACCACATCAGTTTTGTAAAAGCACCACCTATTGGTCAAAAGTGATAAACCATTAAATCACGAGTGATTGTATTTGATTTTTCAAGCATTTTGCCTAAAATCATCTGCCTTAAATTGCTCATTGTTACAGTTGCTCTGATGCCCAGACATGCTTGCATGACTTATTGTGCCCCATTGCTTGCAGCTATATTTTTTCCTGTTATGTTATGTCAGGATCATCAGATCTTACACAGATTTGTAATCCGTCACAAGCATATGCATTCCTAAAACAACAGCTGACTGCAGCGCGTGTGTGAGGGTTTGCTTACAGTGCTAAACGGGAACAGCAGATTGTCAATAACTTCTGATCAGCCTTTACATCTCCCCGCAGTGTGGATCCCTGCAGTTTCACATTCCAGCGGCGAATTCTTCAGCACTGCATCACCCTGTCGGAAATTAACACTAGGCAATCCATCATTCGAAAAGAGAAAGATACATGCAGGTTAAAAATACACAGATCATGCAGACGTTTACTCAGTCTCTGTTTAAGCTTTAAATTAAAAACACAAATACTAACATGAATGATTTATGCTCAACGACTGAGTTTAAATCACAGTATTTATTTACAAATACAGTGAAATATAATGGACATTTATGCATGTGTTATATAAAAGTTGTAAATAACAAACAAATATATCAGACAATATATTGTCAAACATACAATTAGACACAGCCCGTTTGAGATGTATATTATTGCAGCGGAGACATTTAAGTCAATAACAGGACATGAATGAATGCATAATATTGAATGGGTTATTATAATATCACAATGTACTAAAACGCAACAACTTAAGCCACCAAGAATACTGTTCTTACACAAACACAACAGATAAATGAGAGTAATACAGTCCTTTTGAGCACAAAAGGTCAAAAGTCAATCTTTTTTTTAATCACTTTAAATGCAAAAGATTCCAATGCAGGTCAAAGTTCAGTCACAGAAAAATCTCAAGTGGGAACTGCCGTGGAAAGGTCAACGTTGAGTCATGTCTCCTTGAATATGATAAGTGGGAAGCGTACTGGTTGTACAAGCTCTCTGAATCGGAGAATGACAGTCATGCCCGTATATGTGGTGTTCATAGTTTCCTCTTTTGTTGTTTTGTCTTCCTCATGTTTAGTAAGGGTAGTGTTTCTGTTTCTTCCCTGCGAAACATGCCATCCACGTGCACAAGAGCATGGCCAGCACAGCCCCGGCCCCGGTGCAGTAATAAGCCCATCCGATCTCACAAGAACCTGGAAGACACACAAACCAGATATTCAATAATCGGCCTACTTATTTTTAAACATAAATAAAATAAAATGTTTTCATGTATTTTAGCCATGGTGCAGGATTTTTTTTATTCGTTACATTTGTAAAAAATTTGATTTTGCATTTAAAGGGCACCTATTATGCCCCTTTTTACAAGATGTAATATAAGTCTCAGGTGTCCACTCAAAAAAAATTATACGTTGGATTTACTTAATTTTTTTATGTCAACAGGTTCCACGTAACTGGATTATTTAGAATTTAATTAACATTGTTTATTTCAGTAAACTTAAGTTTTTTACTAATACTGTGTTTGACCCCCTTTCGCCTTCAGAACTGCCTTAATTCTACGTGGCATTGATTCAACAAGGTGCTGAAAGCATTCTTTAGAAATGTTGGCCCATATTGATAGGATAGCATCTTGCAGTTGATGGAGATTTGTGGGATGCACATCCAGGGCACGAAGCTCCCGTTCCACCACATCCCAAAGATGCTCTATTGGGTTGAGATCTGGTGACTGTGGGGGCCATTTTAGTACAGTGAACTCATTGTCATGTTCAAGAAACCAATTTGAAATGATTGGAGCTTTGTGACATGGTGCATTATCCTGCTGGAAGCCATCAGAGGATGGGTACATGGTGGTCATAAAGGGATGGACATAGTCAGAAACAATGCTCAGGTAGGCCATGGCATTTAAACGATGCCCAATTGGCACTAAGGGGCCTAAAGTGTGCCAAGAAAACATCCCCCACACCATTACACCACCACCACCAGCCTGCACAGTGGTAACAAGGCATGATGGATCCATGTTCTCATTCTGTTTACGCCAAATTCTGACTCTACCATCTGAATGTCTCAACAGAAATCGAGACTCATCAGACCAGGCAACATTTTTCCAGTCTTCAACTGTCCAATTTTGGTGAGCTCATGCAAATTGTAGCCTCTTTTTCCTTTTTGTAGTGGAGATGAGTGGTACCCGGTGGGGTCTTCTGCTGTTGTAGCCCATCCGCCTCAAGGTTGTGCGTGTTGTGGCTTCACAAATGCTTTGCTGCATACCTCGGTTGTAACGAGTGGTTATTTCAGTCAAAGTTGCTCTTCTATCAGCTTGAATCAGTCGGCCCATTCTCCTCTGACCTCTAGCATCAACAAGGCATTTTCGCCCACAGGACTGCCGCATACTGGATGTTTTTCCCTTTTCACACCATTCTTTGTAAACTCTAGAAATGGTTGTGCGTGAAAATCCCAGTAACTGAGCAGATTGTGAAATACTCAGACCGGCCCGTCTGGCACCAACAACCATGCCACGCTCAAAATTGCTTAAATCACCTTTCTTTCCCATTCTGACATTCAGTTTGGAGTTCAGGAGATTGCCTTGACCAGGACCACACCCCTAAATGCATTGAAGCAACTGCCATGTGATTGGTTGATTAGATAATTGCATTAATGAGAATTTGAACAGGTGTTCCTAATAATCCTTTAGGTGAGTGTATATATATGTCAATCGATTAAAAAAATAACTAATCACATTTTTCCGTAATTAATCACAATTAAAAATAAGAGTTTTTAATATTTTTATATTGTAATAATTTCACAGTTACTCTCCCAGTTAGTGTAGAAACAACTCAAAGACAGTATATTTATATATTTGTTGTAATGGCATGTTTTTATGAATGAAGGCCAGTATCACTGACACTAATACTGATACTGATGAAACATTAATGATATTCAACATTACAGTATCATTGAAAGATATCAATTTCAACATTTATTAGGCTTTAAAAAATAACTTTTATTTTAAGTGAACTTAAAACAATCTTCACATAAACCCATTTTATAAATGTCATTTTTACCTGTGACCTTCATATATAATCAATATACAGAAATTGAATAAAGTTATCAAACACTTTACAGTCTTAATTGTATAAATAATAAATTAAATATAGATTAATTCTTATTAAAGCTACAGTTTCCTCTGTTCTCTGATGAACATTAATGACAGAATCACAGCGACTGGTTTATTAGGCTGCTGTCACTTTAAGATCTGACGCGGATCTGACGCGCATCTCATTTCCTCACAACTCTTTAACAAAGCTTTTTGCATCATTACTCCAGTCTTCAGTGTCACATGATCCTTCAGAAATCATTCTAATGTGGTGATTTGCTGCTCAAGAAACATTTATGATTATTATCAATGTTGAAAACAGTTGTGCTGCTTAATATTTTTGTGGAAACTATATATTTTCTCAGGATTCTTAGATGAATAGAAAGTTCAAAAGAACAGCATTTATTTGAACATAAATGTGACCCTGGACCACAAAACCAGTCACAAGGGTCAATTTGTTGAAATTGAGATTTATATATCATCTGAAATCTGAATAAATAAGCTTTCCGTTGATGTGTGGTATGTTAGGATAGGATAATATTTGTCTGAGATACAACTATTAGAAAATCTGGAATCTGAGGGTGCAAAAAAATCTAAATATTGAGAAAATCGCCTTTAAAGTTGTCCAAATGAAGTCCTTAGCAACGCATATTACTAATAATAATAATTTTTTTATTTATTTACGGTAGGAAAATTATAATGCGTCTCAAAAAATTTAGATTGATATCTAAGATTTTTAAATGTCAATATTGGTATACCCCTAGTTTGCGTTATAGGCCTAAAATAAAATCTGAAATTTTGTGTCTCAATGTATATACCAACGTACCAAGATCGAACTGGTCAGAACTGTTGCCGCAAGTCTGTCTGACCTCTTCACTGTCCCACCCTAAAGGGTACAGGGCACATCCGGATCCGATCAGCAGCCCTGCAGAGAGACGAAACACACTATGAATGCAAAGACACCCAAAAGTACACAAGAAGTAGAACTAAGAGAGCTCACAAAGTTCCCCGCTGTGAGGAGGAAAGCGTGATCTCTCTTGAAAAATAGATGATAGCCACTAAAGCCATGATAGCTTCACGCATTTTGTCATTGGTATGAAAAGCTATTATTTGTTTTACTGCAAACAACGCAGGATCATTAGCTTGTTTTTTTCCCCATCTGACACAGATACTCTATCACGCACAAATGCAAACACACACCTCCGCAGAGACGATAAAGCACAAATCTTGTTTTCATCTGGGCTCAAGATCCAAACAGCCATGAAAATATGATAATGAATGCAGCAAGTAGCTTATTTATAAATGAGTTTCTTGGGAATTATTTCATCTTTCCCCTTTTATGTTCTTACCAATTCAGCAAAAATAAACAGGCATGCAATTCCCACCAGAAATATATAAAACTATTGTTTCTTCGTGGCTCCTCCTCTCCAGTGAGCTCTAAATCCATACCAGAATGTTTCCTAATAAAAAAACGAACTGCAAACCATGTGCCTTCATCTATCTTGATGCCTTCTATTATGGTTGCTAGTGTCAGTCTCTTTTTTCAGTGAATATTTTGCGATTATGATTTATACATTTAAATTATTATTTTATATTAATATTATTTTATTTATATATTGTATTATTCATGTTATACTATATATATATATATATATATATATATATATATATATATATACACACACACACCGATCAGGCATAACATTTTGATCACTGACAGGTGTAGTGAATAACGCTGATTATCTCTTCATCACGGCACCTGTTAGTGGGTGGGATATATTAGGCAGCAAGTGAACATTTTGTCCTCAAAGTTGAAGCAGGAAAAATGGGCAAGCGTAAGGATTTGAGCGAGTTTGACAAAGGCCAAATTGTGATGGCTAGACGACTGGGTCAGAGCATCTCCAAAACTGCAGCTCTTGTGGGGTGTTCCCGGTCTGCAGTGGTCAGGATCTATCAAAAGTGCTCCAAGGAAGGAACAGTGGAGAACCGGAGACAGGGTCATGGGCGGCCAAGGCTCATTGATGCACGTGGGGAGCAAAGGCTGGCCCGTGTGGTCCGATCAAACAGACGAGCTACTGGTGCTCAAATTGCTCAGGAAGTTAATGCTGGTTCTGATAGAAAGGTGTCAGAATACACAGTGCATCTCAGTTTGTTGTGTATGGGGCTGCATAGCCGCAGACCAGTCAGGGTGCCCATGCTGACCCCTGTCCACCGCTGAAAGCACCAACAGTGGCACGTGAGCATCAGAACTGGACCACGGAGCAATGGAAGAAGGTGGCCCGGTCTGATGAATCACATTTTCTTTTACATCACGTGGATGGCCGGGTGCGTGTGCGTCGCTTACCTGGGGAACACATGGCACCAGGATGCACTATGGGAAGAAGGCAAGCCAGCGGAGGCAGTGTGATGCTTTGGGCAATGTTCTGCTGGGAAACCTTGGGTCCTTTCATCCATGTGGATGTTACTTTGACACGTACCACCTACCTAAGCATTGTTGCAGACCATGTACACCCTTTCATGGAAACGGTATTCTCTGGTGATCCATGGAGGCCCCACCTCGCAACTTACAGGACTTAAAGGATTAGCTGCTAACATCTTGGTGCCAGATACCACAGCACACCTTCAGGGGTCTAGTGGAGTCCATGCCTCGACGGGTCAGGGCGGTTTTGGCAGCAAAATTGGGACCAACACAGTATTAGGAAGGTGGTCATAATGTTATGCCTGATCAATGTACCTTTCAGTGCTTCCGATCTTATCAGTGAGGGAAAATTACATAATTTCCTGTATCTTACATAGTTTTTGGTAGATAACTCCACCAATTTAAAGGCAAAGTATGGTACGGTAGATTTATGGACACATTTTTACAAGATAAAAGTTATTATTAAACAATGTAATGTTAAAGAATTAGGACAATTACTAATTAGGGCTTTTATAAATAAAATAAATGAAATATTACTAAAAAAGTAAAATAAAATATTTTGATTACACTTTACATGACGCAGACTAATTCAGCTATATAAGACACTTTTTACAGAAAATATTATATTTGTGTGGCCTTTAACATGAGTAACAAATTATTAAAATAATTACAAATATAACCATTTGAAAAAAGCAGTAAAAAAATAATGACTTTGAACACCAAATGTACCTGCAATTATAGAATCACCCTTATATATATATATGAGAGAGAGCGAGGGAGAGACAGATTATATGAAAATAAGTAGATATACAGACTTTGATATATAGATATATGACTTTGCCGTGTCTAGCAGTGTGCATGAAACACATATTTAGCAGCTAGTGCTGTTGTGTGCACACTATGCGTGTCATGTAATGTTTGGTTCTCTTTGTGTCTGGTTACAAATGATGGGTGTGTTATCATCTCAAGTTGTCTGTGCCGAGTTGCTGTTGTCTGAGATAATGAAAGGACAGAGGACTGAACACAAAGAACACTCCCACACTGCCGTGCAAGCTAAAGCCCATAACAAAGTTTCTTTTTGGAATGACGTACTTCCATTTGTATTTACTTTGATGTCATGGACATTCCTTGATATAAAAAAAGCCTAGATTCCGGCATTAGTATCCTAGAATCGCTCCTTGTTAACTTTTGTCTTTAAAATTCATCAAATGTCTCCTTTCCCCTGCATCCATTCAAGCAGGCCTGAAAATCCATTACATTGAGTCAGGCACTTATAAAAATGACATTCTACTTCAGAGTTCACAACGGCAAAGGAATACAGAGAGAAGGGAAAAAACCTTTCACGAGGCAATCAGAGAAGTTATGAATGAGTAATCGATGAGTTGATATTGGGCAAGTTATTATATATGTGAGAGCATGAAAAGAATACAATTTTGCAGAAATGAACTTTATTTTAACGAGGCTTCTAAAGCTGCAAGTACTGCAGTTCTCCTTGACCAAGAGAAAAATGGACTGTAGTAGTACTGTGAAACAAGGAGGTCCTTTTGTCACAGAAAAGGTGAGGACAAATTGACAGTGATAAAGTGAATAAGAGGGACGGAGAGCTGCACACTCAGAATCTGAAAAAAAAAGAAAAAGAAAAAAAACGCAGGTTGTCCTGCAATGGGCTTCTGGTAGCACTGTGTTTTCAAAGTCATATTACCACAAACATCAGGAAAGTTCCTAAATAGTATGAAGCACATAGTGCATTCAGTGCATACTAGGGATGTGCCAGAAGCCAAATACCTAATTTCGAAAGGCACAGAAAATGAATAGCGCATTGGCATTATGCACTACAAAACAAGTATGCACTAGGCAGCATTCACAACAAATATGTACTACACAACTAGACTGAACTAGGCACTATGCACTACAAAACAAGTATGCACTAGGTAGCATTCACAACAAATATGTACTACACAACTAGACTGAACTAGGCACTATGCACTACAAAACAAGTATGCACTAGGTAGCATTCACAACAAATATGTACTACACAACTAGACTGAACTAGGCACTATGCACTACAAAACAAGTATGCACTAGGCAGCATTCACAACAAATATGTACTACACAACTAGACTGAACTAGGCACTATGCACTACAAAACAAGTATGCACTAGGCAGCATTCACAACAAATATGTACTACAAAACTAGGCTGAACTAGGCACTATGCACTACAAAACAAGTATGCAGTAGGTAGCATTCACAACAAATATGTACTACACAACTAGACTGAACTAGGCACTATGCACTACAAAACAAGTATGCACTAGGTAGCATTCACAACAAATATGTACTACACAACTAGACTGAACTAGGCACTATGCACTACAAAACAAGTATGCACTAGGCAGCATTCACAACAAATATGTACTACACAACTAGACTGAACTAGGCACTATGCACTACAAAACAAGTATGCACTAGGCAGCATTCACAACAAATATGTACTACACAACTAGACTGAACTATGCACTATGCACTACAAAACAAGTATGCACTAGGTAGCATTCACAACAAAACTGTGCTACACCACTAGACTGAACTATGCACTACAAAACAAGTATGCACTAGGTAGCATTCACAACAAATATGTACTACAAAACTAGACTGAACTATGCACTATGCACTACAAAACAAGTATGCACTAGGTAGCATTCACAACAAAGAAACGCATTACAAATACAGCATATCACAAGTAGAGTGCACAACAAAAATAGCATGCATTGCACTAGTAAGTCTACATTTTAAAATAAATAACTATGCATAAAAATGAATGTGCACTTGGTAGTGTGCATTATAAAAGCTGACTAGTTGCAGATGTTCATGTGAGTAATGTATACCAGATCTGAACAGATTTAGCAGCAGCAGAGCTCAGAATCTGAGGAACCCAATGGGAATTTTGCTTTAACTTAAAAAAATGGATCCAAGGAACAAAGTGAAGAAAACAGTGGAAAGTTTGAATCAGATAATGATCCCATGAAATGTGTGTTTACTTCATATGTGTTTGAATTACAGGACGAAAAGGGAAACCATTATGTGTACTAGGCAAAGTCTCTTATCTGCAGCTGTAATACATTTTGAGGAAATCAAGTATAAAGATGCATCAAAACGGCTAAGTATGTGTGTGAGAGAAGCAGGGGAACAGAATCCAGCACAGGAGATGCTACTTCTGAGCATCTCGTCTCTAAGGATTCTCATGTTGCTCACATATAAAGATCAAGCTCTAACCTGAAACCCATAATCCTGTTTTAAACCCTCATCAAAACACAATACTCTGCCTGCATGGAGAGTGACAGGGTTTTGAATTTACATTCAGGCCACAAAAACAGTGATCAACTTCAATCTTCTCACTCTCATGTCACATGCGTTGCTTTCAGAACCCTGACATGGAATGAGTAGGCTTATATCAAGTGGATTAGTATTAGTTTGTCGTGTGAGAAATATGGGTTTACCTCATCATTTTATTTGAGAGAAAACCTTTTAATTTACTAGATAACTAGCCATGTTTCCATCCAAAGTTGTGAATTTAACTTGTGCTTAAAATTGGAATATCCCATAAAACATTTGTGAATAAAGCAGCATTTCCATCCCATGCATTTAAGAGAACAAAATCGTCACTTCATGGGAAATTGGTGCAAAATATCGGTAATAAAAATGGAAGTTGCTGCAATCAGGGAAGAAACTGTGGCTCTTTTTTCCTACATAAAAAAATGACTCGGAGCGTGTAGTTAAAACGCAATAAACGCTGTCTTGTTATATTGCATTTGGATGTCCAGTGTTTGGGAACGCAATCATGTGAGACACTTCTGGAAGGTCATTATACCAAATCATTCTGATCACAGACTTTGGCTCAGGCATTTCAGAATCATTTTAGAAACCAACATTTGAGATGCTGTGCAATGAAATTGGTCCGCTGGTTAGTCCCGATATCCAATCGCATCCTCTACTGAGGCAAAGTCATGTGAGTTTAAAAATGTATCCGCCTCAAATGAGCATTAAAGTTTAAAGTTTGAATTTTGAAGGCAATAAAGTCTATCACAAAAACAGATTAACATGCACTTAGCATGATTTAACACAATGCTAACATAATTTAGCATGTTACTAGCATTATTTTACATGTTGTATGCATGATTTAGCATATTGTTAGCATGTTCCTAACTTGATTTAACACATTCCTAGCATGATTTAGCACATTGCTAGCATGATTAACATGTTGCTAGCTTGATTTAGTATTTTGCTGGCATGATTTAACATGTTAACATGATTTAGCACATTGCTAATGTGTTGCTAGCATAATTTAACATGTTATCACAATTTAGCATGTTGCTTGCATGATTTAACACATTGTTAGCATGATTTACCACATTGTTAGCATGATTTACCACATTGTCAGGATGTTGTCAACATGATTTAGCATATTGTTATCATGATTTAACATGTTGTTCATGTTGTTAGCATGAATTAGCATCCTGCTAGCATGATTTTGCATGTTGTTAAAGGTGCACTATGTAAACATTTTTCAGTAAAATATCCAAAAACCACTAGGCCAGTGTTATATATTTTGTTCAGTTGAGTACTTACAATATCCCAAATGTTTCCAACTATTTGTAAATCGTGAGAAAATTGCTATTTTAACCAAGGAACCGGGACGTGTGAGGGAGTCGCCTGTCAATGGCGTCATATCTGTGTTACCCTCGGTTTCCGGTTTTATTTTGCAGAAACGCTTTACTCTCACTGCAGTGTGCAACAAGTGTCATAGCAGCCACCGAGCGAACGCACAGATTAACATTATAACATCATTTTCAACACACTCAAATGTATCTAATATAATAAACAGAGCTGCGTTACCTCATACTCATGACCGGAAAAACGGAAATGGCGCCGGCGACTGTGGCATAATAAATGCTCCGCTGCTCGCGAGGCGTGTGTTGCGTTCATCTTATTAACAATCGCTCCAGCGGCCTTGCTCAGCTCCCACAACACTCGGTCCTGCTCTGCTTCATACTACAGTAACGTTAATAATCGCATCCATGAACATGATTTCTGCCCGAGTCCTATCCCGATTTTTTTCCACCAGCTGTGAAGTGAAGACCACATGTCCCAAGATTCTGCGCTCAAACTTGGCATCATCAAACTACGCCTTTGTTTTGAATAGGCGACCTCTAGTGGACGGAAAAGTTACATAGTGCACCTTTAACATGATTAGCATTGTTGCTTTAATGATTTAACATGATTTACCACACTGTCAACATAATTTAACATGTTGCTAGCATGTTGTAATGTTAGCATGAATTAGCATGTTGCTGCACCCGTAATGCACTCTAAACCCTACCCTGAATTCCCACATAAAACAAGTTATTATTCCTATTTGTTTTAAACTGTATAACATATTCATGATTTCTATAAAAATGTCACTTCTATTTGTTTGCAATTGAATCAGAACATCTTACTTTATCAGGTCTTATTTCCTAAACCCAACCTAGTGCCATTAGGATTGCTACCATCTCTGCCGTATAGATGTACCATCTGTTATGCCTCCAGCCTTCCTAACATCAAACTCGCAGCCCCTGTCCTTCCAGTTTCTATGCTCTTTGAACCATCTGTGTTTATTTGAAGAAAGGTATAATGTGTATTTTTTTATACACTGCCGTTCAAAAGTTTTTTAATGTTTTTAGAAGTCTCTTATGCTCACCAAGGCTGCATTTATTTAATTAAAAAGGATTATTAAATTATTAAAAGGATTATTATTATTGTGAAGGATTATTAAAATGTAAAATAATTGTTTTCTAATTGAATATATTTTAAAATGCAATTTATTCCTGTGATCAAAGCTGAATTTTCAGCATCATTACTCCAGTCTTCAGTGTCACATGATCCTTCAGAAATCATTCTAATATGACATAACATTTATGATTACTATCAATGTTGAAAACATTTGTGTAAAACATTTTTCCCCCAAAAGTCCAGGTGCTTTACAAATGGTCTCATTTTTAATTAAGCATTTTTAAAAACAAACATTTTTGCACCAACGTTTTTCATATGCATGCTAAGTGTGTTTTTATATTTATTTATTTTTTTGATTTTTGAGGTGGTTTGTCTCAATTTTACTCTATGCTGTAAAATATGATCATGACATGGTTTTTACATTACTATAAGGCTTTGCTAGTGATAGATATGTAGTGGATGAAGCTTAAATACTCTATAGAGTTATTGTATTAAAGTTTGACTCTTTCAATGAAAGCATAAGGGACTTATATGCTTTTCCTAAAACTGAAGATAAACATCATAAATCAAATCATTTTGAAAAGTTATAGCAACCCGAGTCAGAACAGTCTGAAGGTCTGAGCCGACATCGACGGCTATAGCTTTAAAGCTCTAGGAGGAGATACTGTTCAAACTTTAGTCTCAGAAGTTTAAATAGTAGATAAGTAAATTTAAACGTTAAACTTAAAGCCACAGTATGCAAGTTTGGCCACTAGAGTTATTCAAAACAAAGACGTAGCTTTGACGCACAATCATGGGAGTTGCATCTTCACTTCTACAGCTGGTGGAAAAGAATCCGACGGGACTTGGGCAGAAATCATATTCATGGATGAGCTAATGTATATTTATTAACGTTACTGTAGTGTGGAGCGGAATGAGTCCGCTGGAGCGATTGCTAATGAGAGACAAGCACGACACACGAGAACAGCAGAGCTTTTATGCTGAAGACGAGCGCTTCCGCTTCTTCCGCTCATGTGTATGTGGGGTAATCCAGCGTTATCATATTACACACATCTGAGTGTGTTAAAGTTATGTTATAATGCTACTCTGAGCGTTCACTATGAGACACTTGTTTACACTGCAGTGAGCGAGATCATATTAAACATGGTAAAACATGGTAAAATCAAGAAAACCAGATTTAAATAATAAGACTAACTGTGTTGAGCTGTAGAGCAATGATTCTGAACTTTGTTTCTGTCCATGAATGATGCAAACAGTTGCTCACCTGTCTAATAAAACACATCATATATTAAAGCGTCTTTGGTGTTTCCATGGTTTATCGAGGGTAACGCGGGTATGATGTCATTGATAGGCGATGCACAGACATGAAATTGCTAAATTTCTCTGGATTTAAACATTCTTGGAAGCATTTGGGATAATGTAAGTACACAAGTCAAAAAAAAATATAGCACTGTTCTAGTGGTTTTTGGATATTTTAATCCAAAAATCTTACATATTATGCCTTTAATAATAAATAGTACATATGTAACAGAAATTAGTCATTTAGAAATGTAATATAAACTACAAATCTAACTAAGAAAAAATATGCAGATAATTCATACCTTAGTAAAAAACACAAATCTGAAATTAACTTGTAACCCCTGATAGGGGAAAGCAATGGGATATGTTGTGTTCTGGTGATCAGTAATAACTGTAGTTATACAGCAACACAGCAGATGGTGTGTATTGTCTCACACAGCCTGACAACACCTCAGGAAATGAGAGCGCCAACACAGGCTCTTCACCGTACACATGACAGCTGAGACAACTGTCTTATCACCAAGAGCAACACCTCTGATTGCTACTGAGTGCACACAGATAGGACCTTCATACAGTATCTGCATGTTTTCCACCGGGAACAAGACGTGCGGTGGAGGAAGGGACAGCAGTGCAGATGCAACCTTCAAGATACATAATCTAAAAGAACTTCACATTTCACTTACAATCGTGATGATCTGGTGTCGGAAGCGCACGGGTCTGAAAATCTGTTCCATACATTAAAGTTATATTCCACCTAAAATATCTCAATGACCAATCGTTGTGTAGTTAAATAGCTCTATTGTGCCAGTCAAAACGGGACAAACTAATAGAGAGATTTGTCCACTGCGCTTAAGGTTCACATTCATTATAGGATATGCTTCCTCAGGTTTGACACCGAAACCTTCGATGTTGAAAGCATTTTAATAGTTGGCAAACATATTTTGCACTGAACTGTTATATTTGCACCCTTTTCTGATTTCTGGATGAAATTATTTTTACATTTCCAGGACTGGAATGCATTTTTATCATTAGCCATGGTGGCGACTCTCAGACAGGTAGCCTAAAGCTTTCCCCTTTGTAATCGTTAACATTTTCATAAGTAACTGTAATTTAACTACACATTTTTTCTCAGTAACTGTAATGGATTACAGTTAAATTTATTTTGTAATTAAATTACGTAACTCCATTACATGTAACTAGTTACTTCCCAACACTTGAGTCAATAGATCATCAATCCTTCTTCCAAAACGTGTTTTTTTCTTACCCCGATTCACTATAGCAAGCCTATCATAAGTGTTTATATTTTAGACCTCATGAGATGGTTTTCACAGGAAATTGCATGTCATATGTCACTCAACCATGTGTTTCTTGTCATATCTGTAAATGTGTGTATGGAGTGGGAGTGACAGAGGTTAGTTCACAATGAGCAAGAAAGGATGACACGCTAAATCTCAAATCACCCGTTTAAAAAAATACACCGAACAGAGGAGAGTCTGCTCGTAATAAAACAAGAATCAACATTAGCTTGGCTTTTCGGAGATGGCAAGAAATTAGGGATTTGAAATGTTGTAAAAGCAATTCAATGTATCTGTTCGATGTAATGGAACAGATAAATTGCCATATGTTAGGGGTTGAACGACTTCAGATTTTTTAAAGTCGACATTTATGTGATTAAAGTGGAGTCGACTAGTCGCTGATGATGTCATTAATGAACAAATAAGCCTGAACCTCGAGCTGAGACTTGAACGCATACACAGCTGTGGCATATGACAGGCTATTGCTCCTATATAACAGCTCATTTTTATCAGTTGTTTTGTCTTTGGGTTGTTATTTTTCTCACAGATTTCTGCTTGTTCTAAATCAGATACAGATAAAGTAACACAGTAAAGATTACATTTATAAGCATTAGTGAGAGAGCGATGCATGTGTGTGAATTAATTCCTGCAGCGTCTCTCTACTAATAGTGAAGCTGTGGGTTTTAGTTACTAAGATATATGCTAGAACTTTTCAGTTTCTAAGCTATTTTATTGATAAATCACAGAACAGTGTTGACAATACACTTCTGCGCTACTGAATTATTCTGCGATCTGCACATGATGTGCGAGCTACTGTCTTGTATGTGTTTGCCTTACAATGCAGCAGCACATTAGTTTAGAACAGCGATTAACTTACGTGTACAGTAATCTGTTTAAAACATGCATTCACCAATTTCGCAATGCGGCACCAGGTGTGACGCAAGTGTTTTTTGCTAGTTTCAGCCCGACGCAGTTTTCATTTTCACGTCCAGCTCCACGTTGTTTAAATATCAAATGCACTGGCGCATCTGTTCACCCATGGGCATCTGGTCTGAACACCAGGAGTTCAGGAGCATTGTTGGAGCGTTGCTATTGTGAGGAACTGAAAACGACTGCGCCACTGACCAACACACACCCGCTCTAAAGTCAATAGCGCAGTATTTATGTGTTATTTAAAGGGTGTGTTAGTAATATGTGCCTATGGGCGGGTGCACAACACGTGTACACTCTGCTTATTACACACACAGGGAGGCGCAGCAGCACACACACATTTGTAAGTATGAAAAATGAAAGGATTCAAACGTAAAAGATTATTATTATGTACATAAATAAAAATGCCTACATGTCATAATGGATAGTCATTGCATGTATCAGAATTAGCCTACCTATTTGCAGTAATGACATGCAAGCAGGCGTCATTGGACGAGCAGATCCGTTTCCTCTCTGGAGAAGCGTTCAGTCTTTCCGCTCACATGTAAATAGCAAATCCGTCATGGTGCGAGCGCAACTGGCTTTTAAAGGGAATGGGAGATGAGACTCTGATTGGTTTATTGCACGTTACGCCCAAAACACTCATTAAGAAACTAGGGACAACCCTTTTGGACCATGCGCCCGGCATGCCGACCATTTTTCCCATCGTTAAACTAGCAAAAGTGGATTCTGACATGCCTAAGTGCACTTGCGCTGTGCGCTTTATACCATGTACTTAGATTGGTAAAATAGGGCCCAAACTGTTTGGAAACGAAGCGTGAAAGTGGACTTCAAAGATTTGTTATCCTGTTGCGCCTTCTATAGGCCATAGTCAACGTCAAGCTTAAAGCGTCATGGCAGAACATTAAAGTCAACTAGTCTGTGCAACCCGTACCATATACACTCACCTAAAGGATTATTAGGAACACCTGTTCAATTTCTCATTAATGCAATTATCTAATCAACCAATCACATGGCAGTTGCTTCAATGCATTTAGGGGTGTGGTCCTGGTCAAGACAATCTCCTGAACTCCAAACTGAATGTCAGAATGGGAAAGAAAGGTGATTTAAGCAATTTTGAGTGTGGCATGGTTGTTGGTGCCAGACGGGCCGGTCTGAGATGCTAGAGGTCAGAGGAGAATGGGCCGACTGATTCAAGCTGATAGAAGAGCAACTTTGACTGAAATAACCACTCGTTACAACCGAGGTATGCAGCAAAGCATTTGTGAAGCCACAACACGCACAACCTTGAGGCGGATGGGCTACAACAGCAGAAGACCCCACCGGATACCACTCATTTCCACTACAAATAGGCAAAAGAAGCTACAATTTGCACGAGCTCACCAAAATTGGACAGTTGAAGACTGGAAAAATGTTGCCTGGTCTGATGAGTCTTGATTTCTGTTGAGACATTCAGATGGTAGAGTCAGAATTTGGCGTAAACAGAATGAGAACATGGATCCATCATGCCTTGTTACCACTGTGCAGGCTGGTGGTGGTGGTGTAATTGTGTGGGGGATGTTTTCTTGGCACACTTTAGGCCCCTTAGTGCCAATTGGGCATCGTTTAAATGCCACGGCCTACCTGAGCATTGTTTCTGACCATGTCCATCCCTTTATGACCACCATGTACCCATCCTCTGATGGCTACTTCCAGCAGGATAATGCACCATGTCACAAAGCTCGAATCATTTCAAATTGGTTTCTTGAACATGACAGTGAGTTCACTGTACTAAAATGGCCCCCACAGTCACCAGATCTCAACCCAATAGAGCATCTTTGGGATGTGATGGAACGGGAGCTTCGTGCCCTGGATGTGCATCCCACAAATCTCCATCAACTGCAAGATGCTATCCTATCAATATGGGCCAACATTTCTAAAGAATGCTTTCAGCACCTTGTTGAATCAATGCCACGTAGAATTAAGGCAGTTCTGAAGGCGAAAGGGGGTCAAACACAGTATTAGTATGGTGTTCCTAATAATCCTTTAGGTGAGTGTATATCTCTCCAACAGAGTTCATCGTAAAGCATTATCTATTGTGAAGGCTCATATTCATCCGCACAGGCAGCACAACCAAAACAATGTTCTTCCACAAAATGCATGCAGTTTTGTTTTTTAACCGCTAGAGAGCTAAAAGTTACATAGTGTACCTTTGATAAATATGCTTCCGCAACCGTCTTTCCGTCTAATTTGCAACCAATATTTCTCCAACAAAAATACTTATTTTGTCAAATTATGCCACATGCTAGCCAAGATTAAAAATCTTGACGTTTCTTCAGAAGCAATCAGTCTTCAAATTTGTGATAATACCACTATCACTGATCATGCTCCCCCCCCTTTCATACACTTTGGCACCGGGCAGACGAACAATGTCAGACATTTAGCATCTCATTTTGATTTCGGCATAAATCTGCCCCTCTTTGTGCAACCGCTTCTGATTGAGAACAAACCCCAGCTGGTCCTTATTCTAACATTGAAAGTCGTCATTCTTCAGAACTGGAGTGCACTGTCCTGACATAACCGTCATTTTCGAGGAAGGGAGGCATTCATACTGTGCTAGTGCTAGTCTTATAGGCTTTGAGGTATTTTATCAGAGCTCTTTCATGACCTAGATGTCTGGCTCCATTCCTGGACTCTTGCTCTCTCCTGCCCACACATTCCCTCTATGCTTCTCAGAAAAATAAGCATCTGCAAGGCTGGGGAGGATGAAGAATTGTGTTACGCTGGCTTAAAGACGAGCCTCTCGGCCTGATCATTTGTTAAGTGCTCAGATATACTTTGGACTGTATACAACTTTGGACCAGACAATTCTCTTTCATATTGATAAATATCTCTGCGAACTTATACAATATGCAATATATACTATATTTACTAATGTAGCATCACATTTACCATGCTTATACTTTGGGTTAGTGGTTTGAACCAGTGTTATTTTAGTATTATTTATGTATAGTATTAGGGATGCATTTTTGCAGATACCGATAACCGATAATTCTTTATATTTGAATGCCGATAACCGGTATATTGCTGATAAATCTAAATCCATATTTTTATATAATTTTTGAGAGCCTGATTACAAAATCAACATTAAAAGCCATGTCCCAAGCACACAATTATGATGTTCTCATTATAGTTTTATGTAGTCTATATGACAGACTTGTGCGGCACTTAACCGTATTTTCCTTTTTGATGTGATTTCAATCATATTTCAAGCAATTCAAAACCATCATGGTGAACAGTGTGCATCTGAAGTGTCTCAGCTGAAGGGAATAATCCATCATTTATCGGCTTTAATATATCGGCCGATAAAGATAACGTTAAAAATGGACATATATCGGCTAATACCAATATAGTGGCCGATATATCGTGCATCCCTATATAGTATTATAGGATTTAGTATTAGTTTCATATAATTAATATTAATATAATTAATATTATTTTTATATTTTCAGTTTTCCTTTTAATTTTTGTTTGATTTAGTAATTGTAGCTTTAATTTACATTTTAGTAATTTTAGTACTTATTTCAGTCATTTGCCAAGGCAACATTTTGAATTTCTAATTAAGTTTCAGTTTTTCATCTAACATTTTATTTCATTTCAGCTTCAAATAATGATAATAATAACAACACTGATTTAAACCAACCAGTAGCCGAAGTATTACATTTCAACAACAAATTGAATGATTATAATAATTCAATATTCTAATAATAAAAATAATCAGCATGGCCCATGTCCAAAAGCTTGCAAAAAGAATAGCTCCCACTCTGATCCATTCATTGTAAAAAATGTGGTGCTAAATTACAATCTTGTTAATATTCCAATGGATAATTGGTCTGTATAACAGTTATTTCAGAAGACTTTAATGACTGCTGAAGTGTTCGAACTCAACAGCTGCAAAAGCAGCCTGACGTTTATCAATGCTACCGTTGCCTCTCTCAGGAGGGAGCATCAGGTCAAAGATGAAAGGCCATGACAAACGGGTCAGCGTGAGGTCTGCGAGTTTAGACAAAGTCCACTCATGTTCTCATGAGCAAGCACTTCTGAGGGATGATGAGGCTCCAGGCCGGGTGCCACGTTACTCAGCGGAGCCTACTGGGGGGTGGGTGCAAACATACTGAATCACATGATTAATGCAGGACTGAATGTAATTGTTAAAGGGATAGTTCACCCAAAAATTGGTGTTTATCAGATGTTTATCCGCTTACCCCCAGGGCATCCAAGATGTAGGTGTTAGGGATGGGCAACAGTGGTCGAGTACTCGAGTACTCGAACGTGACAGTGACGATCGATCATGAAAACGATGATCGCCCTGACTTTAAAAAATATATTTGTCTATTTTTCTGATGGGTTATTTCGGCATTTTGGGCGGCAACTGAGGTCTGATTGGTTAGTTAGACAGCACGCCTTCCAGACCGGCGAAATAAAGTGAAACCGAAGCGCGCGCTGCAGTGATGCCTGGAATCATTGTGATCATGAAGTGCAAGATGTGCAGCACCAATCTGTCATATACATAGCATTAAAATGAAAACAAGATTGTGATCGAATGCTGTAAATTCTCTGTGCTTTAGTTCCCCGTGTATCAGCTGTTAAAGGAAATCCACAACGAGAGTTACATCAGACTAGCGCGGTGAAGTTCATGTGCGCATCCGCGACCTTTTGTGCAGATACAAGTTGTAAGATTACTTTTATGTTGTCTATATCTGATTAATGTCATATAGGACGCGTTTGGTTGAGTTTATTAACCAGCTAGCAAAGCGCGGCAGTTAGCGTCGAGTGTTCATTCTCTTCAGCTTCAGCTCAAATGCAATGCCCGACATTATCGACTTATTTGAGACGGTTATATTCTTTTTAGATAGGCTTTTTCTTTTTCAAAATCATTGATGATATTAATAACGCAGCAGTGGTATTTTGTTCTCATGTTTTTTAACAGTAAACCTATGTTTTATTTAAAGTTGTTTCTCATTATGGATTTGAAAATGCGCAGGGATGTCTGTAATCACTGTGATCATGAAAAATAAAATTAAGTGCAAGATGTGCAGAGCCAATCTGTCATATAGCATTATAATGAGAACACGATTGTAATAGTGTTGTAAATTCTCTGTGCTTTCGTTATCCGTGTATCGGCGTTGTTGTTAAGGGAAGAGCGCATTCAAAATGTGAGTTTCCCTCTTAAACCATAGCCTGTAAAAACTAGCACGGTCAAGTTCACGTGCGCATTCGCGTCCTTTTGTGCTGGTGTAAGTTGTAATAGGTGTATATCTGCTTAATCTCATATAGGATGCGTTTGGTTGAGTTTATTAACCCGCTAGCAAAGCTCTGCAGGGTGGTGTTTATTCACAGTTTCAGCTCAAATACAATGCCCGATATTATTGACTGGGTTATTTGAGACGTTTTTTTTTCAAAAACATTTATGCATCATAATCTAGCAGTTATTTTTTCTAGTCATGTGTTCATGTTTTCATAGGCATGTCATGTTTGTATTTGTCAACATTAATTTTCATAACAGTCTTAAAATAGTTTCATATCTCCATGACGGAGACGCCCCGCCCCCCGCACAAGCCCCGCCCCCGAGTACTAGTAGGTGACTTTGTTTTTTTTCAGTAGAACACAAAGGAAGATTTTTAACTCCAACCGTTGCGGTCTGCCAGTCGTATAATGCATGTCAATGGCAACATTTTAGAGTATGAGAGCTATGAGAGTAAAAAAAACATACACATACGAATCCATATTAAACCCTGCGGCTCGCGACGACACATTGATGTCTTAAGACACGAAACGATCGGTTTGTGCGAGAAACCGAACAGTATTTATATCATTTATTTACCTCGAATGCGATCTATATCCAACAGCCGTCAGCGCGCCATCACTTCCAGTGGGTGAGGTCAAATGTACACAATATGGCTAATCTCAATCAGATACATATGGCGAAAGTGATCTCTCGCGCATATCTCTACGCTATATCGTGTATTTTGACCTCATCTACCGGAAGTGATGCCGCGCTGCAAACTGATGTACATAGTGTTGTATTTGAGGTAAAAAAATGATATAAATACTGTTCGGTTTCTTGCACAAACCGATCGTTTCGTGTCTTAAGACATCAATGTGTCATCACGAGCCGCAGGGTTTAATATGGATTCGTATGTGTATGTTTTTTTACTCTCATAGCTCTCATACTCTAAAATGTTGCCATTGACATGCATTATTCGACTGGCAGACCGCAACGGTTGGAGTTAAAAATCTTCATTTGTGTTCTACTGAAGAAACAAAGACACCTACATCTTGGATGCCCTGGGGGTAAGCAGATAAACGTCAAATTTTCATTTTTGGGTGAACTATCCCTTTAAATAACCATTTAACAAGTGATATAATAATGTATCATTACTGCATAACAAAAAAATGCAAGTTGAAAATTTAACTGTTAAAGCACGAAATAAGGTGCCACCAATCAGTGAATTTGAGTTTGATGTGGGTATCTTATCAGTAATAAAATAATCATTATCAGCCATTTATATCAATGCGATACAGAGATGAATAATAATGTTGTCCACCAGAGGGAGCCACGGTATAGCAGATCAGTTTAAAGACTATGAAAATTGTTCAATAAATTGACATTTAGTAAAAATATCATATAAATGTATTAGTTTCATAAAGTTTTTATATAATACGTTTGCAAAAACAGTTATCTCCAAAATACTTGTAGATCATATTTTTTTTCTTATTTTAATGATATTTACAACATATTTGTCAAGTTGCAGACATGACTGAATGTATGTCCAATTGGAGAAGAGACCTATATTATTTGTCTATTTTAATATAGTACATGTAATAATACTTCCATAAAGAGACACTTAAACACTCATATTTTATTTGAAAAGAGACACCTTTAACAGGATTGAGGATTACATAGAGAAAACGAAGGCATTGTTGTCCTAACCCACACACTATCTGGGTGTTTTGAGACATGAAAGCAGAGTCCACCTCAATGATAGCCAGCTAGCCAACTCCATCCAAGCTTCATGATCCTTATTTATTTCTTCATTTGAACGCCTTGTGAAAGGATTTTTGTAAAGATAAAACTGAATTTAAATTCATAAAACGGTCCAATCACATTAGGCCAAAATATATAAAAACAATTTGGATTGGCTAAAATCAAAAGTGGGAGGGTCAATTAGAGCTCAGCCTCAAGCCACATGCGTTTAAATGAATTACGGATCTCAAAGACATCCATTTGTTCGGCGCCCCGCACACACAAAACAAATGAAATAAAAAAATAATTAATAGGTGCTAACATGACTACCAGTCGAATAGTATGACTAAATAGAGTTATTTCATAATTATTTTGCAATATATATTTAACTTATTTTTAACATGCACTGTAAACGCTAATGCTCAAAATAATGAATTGGTTACAGTAGGGTAAACTTAAATTAAACACATTAGTTCAATCAAATGAACCTTTATGAGTATTTAGAACTTTCTTTTTCTTTTGAGTAATCTGAATTGTTTCATTATTTTGAGTTTTGTGAACCTGTTAACTTAAATTTAACTGAAACTGGGCTGGAAGTTCTATTTCCCAGCAGAGGAAAATAGAGAGTAAATGTAAAATGTGGAACTTAATGTAAATTCAGTTTACACCTTTTTGATGATGCATACTATATACAGGCGAGTAGATGAGCCAAGAGTATGAACGCAACGCGTTTCTTTATAATGGTTTTCGATGGGAAAAACACTTAACAAGAAACCTCGTGTTGCATTAATATTCTGTGTTCATTTGGTTGCCTGTACAAAGTATGCAACATCAATAAGGTGTATATTTAATTTGGTCTTTTAATATCACCGTCATACTCTATTAATACTGACTACAAACCTGGTAAAAATGACTGGCGGTCAACGGAGGAAAGCATTGTTTTGCCCTCCAGGTGGGCGTTCCTATAACGGTGTGACGTCACGTGAGAACTATGAATTCAGGTTTACAATGGCCGTTTCTCAATATGCGTTCTTGTCTGTACTTGTGTTCTCGTGGACTGTTTCAGTTCAAAGTTCACATCTAGCCAAGTACAGTTCAAATCCCCGGATGTGTCCTTGATCCGCCCCTTTTATCGAGGATGCATCGAGAGGTGACTTGAGCAGACTTGAGAAATAACCGGAGTGAGAGCAAGCTGAGTGACGCTATCAAGAACGCTGCTGCTCCATTAGCAGAGTACCGGACTTGTGTCCTCCCATCCTCGGGAGTTCGTTCTCCTGAGTCGAACTTGGCAAGTTTGAACTACCAAGGACGCAAGTCACTAGTTTGCGTACTTGGTAATGAGAAACGGCCAATGTGCTGAAGTAGCCTTCTTCTCTGGCTAACTTGAGGGGGCGGTGCACCAGAAATCCAGTGACTTTCAGTGTAAGGAGAAAAAAAAAGGCATTTTCCAAAATATCTTCTTTCATGTTGCACAGAAGAAAGTAAGTCATACAGGTTTGGCACAAGTAAATGATAACAGAATTTTCATCTCTGCATGCTATCCATTTAATGACTAAATAAAAAAAAAATTGCAATCACATTGCAAAGTTTATTTTGCCACAAAATAATTAAGAATATAATTACAGTAATACAACAACTCTCCCTGGCTAATGAAACAGACTTGAAACAGGCATTTCATTAAAGTCACTCATTTAGATGAAAATGGAGCCCTGAAGGCTTCAAATGACCAACCAGGGTCTCTATGTTTATGCATCCCCTCCTGTCATTAACATCAGTGTGTGACATCTTGGCTGGAAGATCTGATCACAGATGGCTCCATTATGGCAGCATATGGTGGAAGATCATATCCACACAGACCAAAGCCAATTCAAACCTGAAATTAACAGGCTTCTGAGAATGACGCAACATTTCTATTCCACACCGTCTTCCTGTTAAATATTACAGAACGAGTTTTCGTTTCAAGTTTGGTCAGCCCAATCGAGTTGCTCCTTCCACAGATTATTTGCTTTAAACTGAAAATTGGGTCATCATCTACCTAACCTCAAATCACTTCAAATTCATTTTGACTTTAAATATGTCAAATAAGTCTCTGATGTGCCCAGAGTGTGTATGTGAAGTTTTAGCTCAAAATACCCCACAGATAATTTTTACAGCATGTTAAAATTGTCACTTTTTGAGGGCGAGCAGAAACGTGCCGTTTTTGTGCGTGTCCCTTTAAATGCAAATGAGCTGCTGCTCCCCGCCCCCTTTCAAGAAGAGGGCGGGGCTTCAAGAGCTCATGTTAGCAGCTCCGATTACCTCACGCAGACACACACTGAAAATGTCAGAAACTGTTCAGCCTTTTATGTTCAAACTGGAGTCGGACAATGATGGAGAGACTCAAGAAGAAGAGACAACATGTAGAATGAGACAGGACGTTTCTGAACGGGTAGTTGATGAGTTTACGAGTTTACTATCTTCAAGTCATTGATTAGCATATTCTGTCATGATAATCTATAAACCTCTCATGTGGGAACTGTTGTAAGATGCACAGAGCCAGAGAATATCTGAAGAGAGAACATGTATAGTTTAGTTTAAATACGGTTATAACTTATGTTGTCATCTTGCTTTTATGAAATGCTATTGCATTTTTGTTCGTACTGTATTGCAATAATTGCAATAAATGTGAAAGACGGATGGACAGCTTGAGCGACTCCCAAAACTCTTCCTCTTCTCAACATGGCCTTTGTTGCGTGTTCACAGGGGCGGGGTTTATGTCATTTTTTTAGCTTTGTGATGTCACTAACCCGTGAAGAAGCTCGTTGTGGTCCCTACCAGCCGTTTGTTCTTTCTGTAATAGAAAATATCTCCCTTTGCTTTGAACTTTGAGCGTCGTAACTTTGCAGATGTTGTTTATGCTCAAACAGCAACACTACACACTAACTACTAACTAAAGTGAAATCATAATCAACCACCCCTTTAAACCAATCGATCTCCTCAAACCCTAAACCCTATTAATATTTGCTTCTGAAAATATGCATTTTGATTATCTGACCAAGTATTTTTTGAAGGAAGAGGACTTTCCCAGACCACCCAAACTCTTTGACAGGATTGAGGATTAAATAGAGAAAACGAAAGCATTGTGGTCCTAACCCACACACTAACTGGGTGTTTTGAGACAAGAAAGCAGAGAGTCTTTCATAAACAGGTTATGATCTGAAGTGCTTCTAGAGACTTGCTTTCAACACCCCAATGATTTCACTAGTTTCAACATAACGTTCTTGCAGATGTTGAGTGTTGCTTTTCTTTTTAACCCTAGAGAGAATGGAAAGTTTATTGAGTTTGGTTGAAGTCAACATTGGAAACATCTGGATGCAGTTACAACACAGTACATTCCCACACAGAGGAGACGACGTCATTCAGGAATCAGCAGGAGAGAGTTGAGAAAAAGAACTGATGGGAGGAACCTTCCCAAAAGACCCACAACTTCTATCAATACCAGATGTTAAATGACAGTCGAGAGGTTCTCAGAAAAAGAACAGAGTTCCATTGTTCTAGTAGAAGTTCTAGAAGTGAATAAATAAACTTCACTCATTACCTATGAAGCTTGTATGTTAAAGGGATAGTTCACCCAAAAATAAAAGTTCTGGCGTCATTTACTCACCTTCATATTGTTACAAACCTGTATTGTTCATATGTGAAACATAAAAGATATTGTTAATAAAATGCATAAAATAAATTTTTTGTCCATACAATGAAAGTCAAGGGGATCCAAAACATCTTTGTAACAAGTAATGTTTTGAATTGGCCAGTTCACACTTTTTTTGTGGGAATCAACCTACAAATTGCCTACTTATAGCTATCTCTACATATCAAGATGGGATTTTAATTCTTTTTTGAAGACCCCCTTTGGTGAAAATCATGTTTTTAATGTTGTTTGTGTGTCTATGTGGTGTTTTTAATATGCTTTCAGACAAACCATGTGCAAATTCATAAGTCAACACCATTGCTGATTTTTTCTCCTTAAAACTGCAGTGAAACAAAGACGTCAACGTCAACGTGTGGGCGGGGCTTTAGCATATCATTAACTATTCTCTGAAGCAGTGGAGTCTCAAGAGAAGCAGGTTATCCCGGGATATATCCCGGTGTACATTTATCAATATAGCGGGTGAATTATGTTTATGATGTATATTACGATGTTATGATGAACTATATGCCTTTCTCCACTGCCGTTCTATGATGTCCAAAAAGCGTTTCTAAAGGATGCTGAGACTGAGATGGCGAACGGGAACATGGTTTGTGTAACATTAGCAACACATTATTAGCTGTTTGATAATGTAGTCAAGGCTAATCATATTAATGACCGTTATGTGTCTGACGGTGTAAAGAGCGACACCATTGTGCAGCGTTTACTACAGTAACTCGAGTAAAGTTGAGCGAGTGGATCTCTGAGCTGTGTGAGTGAGTGGAGGCGGGGCTCATTTGCATATTCAAATCCGCGTATACTAAATGAAGCAAGGGTGCTGAGTTACATTCAAGCTATTTTAAAGCATGAAGACATTTTTTTCACAGGAAAACATTTTATATATGTCATTTTGGTGATCAAATATGAGTTCTAAGAGATAAAATGATTGACTACAGAGGGACATTAACACCTTTAATTCAGTTCACTTTAAATGTTCCCTGCCTTTTACTTTGTTAAAATGGGATCTTAATAGCTCACATGTAAGGCCATGCAGACCCTGGACCCTTTTAATATTTTTCTGCCTTTCAAGATGTGATTTAAAATAGAAAAGGAGCTTTGATCATGGGAGAGCAGTGGAGCAGGAATCTGAAGGGTAAAAAAATGACATCAAAGAAAGTTATTGAAAACATGTAAAGGTGGATAGGAGGTGTGAAATCACTCCCAGTATCATACTAATGAAAAAAGCCAGTGTGAAGTGAGGTCTCACATTAGGAAGGAGAGGAGTAATTTACTCTTCATTACAATCGGTTATGTACCTACTAAAAGGAGAGAAAAAGAGAATTCAAGGTCACCGCCTAGGAGACATGCATCACAAGTACAGTCATCATCAGCTTGGATGTAGGAAAGAAAATCCCAGTTAAGCTCAGAGGAAATGGATTGCAGTGGGATGATATCAAGATACCCTAATACAATTTCGCTTTCTCCTTCCCCTGTGTAATATTTGAGGTTTGATACTCTGCCATAATAATAATAATGAAAAAATATCCCACCTATATAGCAATAGAGGGTGAATCTTGTACGTCAGTTTATAAAACCAGTGCTATTTTTGCAAAATGAAATCAGAAAATAATAACATGCATAGCTATAGTGAAATAAACAGACCCAGAAACATTAGTGAAGGCGCGAACATCGACTTCAAAGAAACGTCTAAGGTTGATGAGACAAATAGAGAGTAAAAAGAGGAAAAGAAAATGAATTTTTAAGGGAAACAGTGATAGATGATATTAAAATGAGATATATGGAGGGAGGGAGGGAGGTTTGACAAGGAGTGTCACGGGGTCTTCAGAATAAATGATCAACTACATTCTAGATTCTCGCTAGTTGGTCGCTAGTGTTCTGGCTGGATACAAAAAAATAAAATAAAAATCCCTAACCATGAATATGAGCAACAAGTCCAAGCATGCACCACTAAAATGATGCAAAATGCGCACATTCCTACTGACAGAAAACCCTGGTTACAAATCATGGAAAGACTGCCAACTAGAAAATTAAATCTGTAGTTTATAGTCCACTGCTCATGTGAAAAATTGGTGTGCGTGTGTGTGTGTGTGTGTGTGTGTGTTTGTAAAAACTCGTCCATCACAGGTTGTCCTACGCTGCCGTACTAGACTGTCACATTGTGCTGTGACAGCTAAACCAGGAGTTCAAAGAACAGACTATGGCTTGGCATCCCCCCCCGAGACTATGATACCTTCCCTGCTCTAGAACACACAAAATAAATCAAGCAAACAAAACCGTTCTTTACTACGTCTCTATACATTTTTATCAGCACAAAGAACCATGCATGCCCTCTTACAGGTCACAGTGGCACTGGGGTCAAGAGTGATTATCTTGCTATTGATCTGTGTCCCGTCATGATCAATACTGTGTCCTTTTCTTCAGCTTGAGAAGGTGACTGTGACTTAGGGTGTTTCCACACCTATAGATCATTTGTTTTGTTCCGAAACGGGGACTCAATTTGTTACAATGTTGCATTTTCTTCTTGGTTCGGTTCGCTTTCACAAGACAACCTTTCAGAGCGTAACAAAATGTGTTCACGCAAGTCACATGTGAGCACAACTGTCCTCTTATTGGTCAGAGTTTCCTCTAGAGTTTTCCTATGATTTATAATACAACTTGGTTTGTTGGTCTGTTGTGTCGGATTGCTTTCACACCTCAAGCGAACCGCCCCAGAGTTCGTTTGCAATCGGGCCAAGACCACCACGTTCAGGCGGTCTGGAGTGATTGTTTTGGTGCGGATCTGATTGCCGTGTTCACATATGCCTAAATGAACCGACCCAATGGAGAGAAAACACCAGGTTCCGAAACAAACGCTCAGGTGTGAAAGCACCCTTAATGAGCTACTACAACCACACAGAAAAACAGTGGAACTATTAAAATAGACTCTCAAACAATTGGCGAAGACAGTCTTGTCTTAAAAAGCACAATGCTTTGATGCAAGATGCTGTAATAACAGTGAAACGAAAAGACCGCCTCTGCAGAATCATCGCATATTTGGCCCCGCCCACTGGTGTGTTAGTGAGATGACGAGGAGAGAAGAGCAATACAGGATCACTGGAAAATAACATTACCTTCCAAAGGATCCTAATGCTAGGAATGTGCTTATTTATTTTGAGCGAGATGCTAACGGTCTAATCAGATTCAATGATCTATGCTAAGCTATGCTAAAAGTTCTACCGCCAGATCCGGAGATCGGCTGAATGGATTCGAAAACGGTAAAACTCAACTGTTTAACTCTAGGGGAGTTGGAAAATTTGCCTATTTTCAAAAATAGTGGTGTGTTCCTTTAAGATAAATACGTAAAAAACCTAAAATGTTACAACCGTATTTTTTACCGTAAATTTCTGGAAACCACAGCTGCCGGTTGTTTACTGCACATTTCACTTATTTTTTTACAGTGCAAACACTTTATAAAGTCATCAACACTGCCCAGTTTCTATAAAAAAGTGTCTAAATGTGTTCTAGTATATTACAGATTCATTGGGCTGAGACATAAAACCCAGAGTCAGTGCTTTGAATAGACTGAGATGAATAATGTCCTCTTACTCTGTGGGGTTGAGCGTAAACTGGCTTGTCCATTCAGTTCCACACAGTCCTTCAATAAGCTACAAAATAGAACTTCTAAATATGTCACGTTAAACCGCTGGCCCTTGTTTCACACTGAAGAATGCTAATTTTCTGATTACTCTCTACTACTCCTGTCCGTCTTCTACTTCTCTCCTAAAGAAATCAATGTAAGTATTGCATTACCAATGCAGTCTGTCTTTTCCAATATCACCTCCCGAGGTTAAAGAAAAAGTGAGTGATGTTTTTTGCATTTACTTTCTAAAAAATATAATTAAAGCACACTTACAAAATGGAAAATCAATAGCTTTCAAATCATGCACAGGAGGTCTATCGAACCAGGAACAAAAACTGTCATAAAGTTTGCCAAAAAAAGAGTTCAGAGAATGTGACGGTGGCAGTGTATTAGAGGAAGAAAATCAAGATAAAATGTGAATAAAAGCAGTTGTATGTCTCATTACTAGTGAAACAGGACGTCAATTTTTTTATGTGGTGGACAAAAGGCACCGGAGCCATATAGAGACCAGAATATCATGGGTGGGCACTTTTGACTTCAGTCATTAAATAGCCTAGCAACCATCCCAAACCCCATAGCAACCATATTAGAAATGCCCTAGCAACCATCTAGAACACTCTTGTTCAAGGCTGCGTGTTAAAGTGTGTGTTAAAGTGACAAGGGATGTACATTTATACACATATTATACACACAAACACTATATTGCCAAATGTTTTGGGACGCCTGCCTTTACATGCACATGAACTTTAATGACATCCCATTCTTAATCCGTAGAGTTTAATATGGAGTTGGCAGGGTTTTTCCTGCATTGAATTTTTTTTGGCGGCCGCCAAAACGAATTTTTGTCCCGCCAAAGCCTAATTTGATGAGTTATTGTGATTTATGAGTGATGTAGAATAGATGACTGCTGCGCTTGTGACTGAGTGACAGAGAGAACGATCAGAACGACCTCTCTGGGTCTTCAAAATAAGCGCTGTCTTAGCTCTTTCTCATATTTCACATATTAATCCAAATCAAAAGGTCGGAAGACCAAATCCATGTTGCACGTGGCGCATTCGGACAATTTTTTCCTTGAATTACCGCTGGGTGTGAATTGCGCTCAAAAAACGTTGACTCTTCTCTGACCAGCTGACATAAAAGCATACTTTCAATAAACGGGAAACAAATTATATCCAGTTATGAAGTGTTTTCTGTGTGTTTACAAATATTTTGCGATGTTCTAACAGACGGGATTCGCACACAATGCGTCTGCTAATGTCCGATTCGCGACCTAATGACTCATTTTAACGACTGGTTAAAACAACTGATCTGTACAACACTGAACTCACAAATCAGTTTAATCATTTACTCAGAACACCTCTGAAATGAGTGGTTAGTAAGAATTAGTTTTAATTATCCACAGTATTTCAGCTTATTTCTGTTGACAATGTGTAGTAAAATAAATAGCCTAAATATAATTTAGACTGGAGTGAGGTGAAACCAGAACAAAGTTGTTGTTACCTAGCTGATAATTTTATTAAATTGTATATGGCAGAAAATTAGGCTATTTGTTAATTTTTTTATGCTACTTTTTAATATTGATATGATTATATACCAAAACAATTATCTGTAAATAGTGTAAAAAATGAGGAACAAAAGAAACAAACATCGAGGTAAGAGATCATACATAATATGAGATATCAAAATAAGATAAGCAAAATTACTAACAGTTTCTTTGTATTTTTAAAATTTATTGTCAGTATTGCGCTCGCAGATCACGTTGGTAGAGTGTGAGTGTGTGTGTGTGTGTGTGTGTGTGAGCGGATGACCATGTGTGTCAGCCACCACCGAAGACCATTTTTGACCCAGGAAAAACCCTGGTTGGCCCACCCTTTGCATCTATAACAGCTTCAACTCTTCTGGGAAGGCTTTCCACAAGGTTTAGGAGTGTGTTTATGGGGATTTTTGACCATTCTTCTAGAAGCGCATTTGTGAGGTCAGGCACTGATGTTGGACGAGAAGGCCTGGCTCGCAGTCTCCGCTCTAATTCATCCCAAAGGTGTTCTATCGGGATGAGGTCAGGACTCTGTGCAGACCAGTCAAGTTCCTCCACACCAAACTCGCTCATCCATGTCTTTATGGACCGACGCTTTGTGCACTGGTGCACAGTCATGTTGGGACAGGAAGGGGCCATCCCCAAACTGTTCCCACAAAGTTGAAGCATTAAGAGTTCCTTTCACTGAAACTAAGGGGCCAAGCTCAACCCCTGAAAAACAACCCCACACCATAATCCCCCCTCCACCAAACTTTACACTTGGCACAATGCAGTCAGGCAAGTACCGTTCTCCTGGCAACCGCCAAACCCAGACTCGTTCATCGGATTGCCAGACAGAGAAGCATGATTGGTCACTCCAGAGCTCTAGAGTGCAGTGGCGGCGTGCTTTACCCCACTGCATCCGACGCTTTGCATTGCACTTGGTGATGTAAGGCTTGAATGCAGCTGCTCAGCCATGGAAACCCATTCCATGAAGCTCTCTACACACTGTTCTTGAGCTAATCTGAAGGCCACAGGAAGTTTGGAGGTCTGTAGCTACTGACTCTGCAATAAGTTGGCGACTTCTGTTCACCTCAGCATGCGCTGACCCCGCTCTGTGATTTTACGTGGCCTACCACTTCGTGGCTGAGTTGCTGTTGTTCCCAATTGCTTCCACTTTGTTATAATCCCACTAACAGTTGAGCGTGGAATATTTAGTAGTGAGGAAATTTCCCGAATGGACTTATTGCACAGGTGGCAACCTATCACGGTACCACGCTTAAGTTCACTGAGCTCCTGAGAGCAACCCATTCTTTCATGTTTGTAGAAGCGTCTGCATGCCTAGTGCTTGATTTATACACCTGTGGCCATGAAGTGATTGAACACCTGAATTCAATGATTTGGAGGGGTGTCCCAATACGTTTGGCAGTATAGTGTATATAAACAAACTTTTATGGTACATGCGATGAATCGCGGTTAGCGGATAGCACTAGTCTTAATTTTTTTACTTGTTTAATCAAATAGTACAGACTTTTAATATCGGCCATTTATCACTTATTAATCAGAAAGTAGTTATCTGCAAGAATTTTAAAAATGGAGCATCACTAGATTTTACCCCAGTTAAAAGAGTAAAATCACTGACCTTTTGTAATTCATTGCTTTATATGAAGACCTTGCAAAACCAGTGAAAATAAATATAACCATCTGTCAGTAGTAAAGAAAGTAAGTGCTTGTGGAGTACAATGTTTGTAAACCACTAAAGGAGGAAGTCCTAGCACATAAAAAAGCTCGTCTTCTCCTCATCTGACTTTTCAATCTATATATAACTGCACTAGGCATATTACACCTCAATTACCAGAGCACTGTCTGTGAAGTGGCCTGCCAGGGATGAAGGGTTATCGTTGTTGACTTCTGGGTTGCCAAGTCAACTGGTCAGAATGTAGACAGAGAGTTCCAGAACTCACATACTTAGCAATCTGGAGCTCTTCATAGCAATTACGTCTATTTCTAAAAATTCTGACATCCTGTTGTATCTATATGTGGGTTGGCAGGTGGATGTTTATGTGCAGTCCTGTCTTATCACAACCCAACACTGTGAAAACAGAGATAGACCTGCACTGATTCGGACCTGCTGTTACAGATGGAATTTTCCATGGACGACTGGCTTTTTTTGGCAGCTTTCATGAAGAATTAGCTGCTGTTTATTAAAGTCAGCATGAGACAGTGCCAGCAAAGCGTGGACACAAAAGGGACCTATAAAATAAAATGGTTAAGTAAATCTGAGGAAAAACCATGGGTGCTAATTTAGGGTTCCTGCGGTCAAAACAAACCTGACCTGACCTGACCTGTCCTTTGAACACAGAGGCGTGTGTCCCTCTCAAAAAAATCTTCTGAAAATGCTTTTACCAAAAGACAGACAAAGCATGACTAAAATACCATGACAGTAACGTGTGAGAAGGCAATAAAAGGTCAACGATCTCCAGACGACCCTTTCACTCCTGCTGACCCCCGACAGGGATCGTCTTTAGGTTTAACCTTTGAGCTAGACCAATAAGGAGCATTAGAGTAAAATAACATATATATCTTTACATGTAACTGCAAAAGTATACATCAATAATGTCATAAAATTCTATACTAAAATTATTAAATGTATTATTAAAATTATTATTATTATTAAAATATTTAGAGAAAAAATAACTAGATGTAATCTAAGATATATTTTTATTTAGTATATTTATATTTGATATTAGATTTTGTATTTTATTTATATATATATATATATATATATATATATATATATAAAAAGTATATATAAAAGTTATACATGTTTGGAAAGACAGTAAATGAACGCAGAATTTAGATTTTGGGGTGAAACTACTTTTTAATAAAGTAGTTGGGGCAAGTAGCTGCCTGAAGTGTCTACACGGAGTTCCATCATAAAACTTGGCACTCAATCCCTAGACGTGATTGACAGTCCTGAGCTCGGCTCAAGCGGGCGGCCAGCCGCTGCTATCAGCCTCGTGCACATGATGTAAAGCCGCGCTGTCATCACACACCATTATAGACCACCACAGACTTACACGGTCCATAACTCTTATTTCAATCAGCCAGAGACTGAGGAAAGCATGAAATGGTGAGAGAAAAGAACACAGAGATGAAAAAGGCCACTACTGTGTCCTAAACTAAGTTCACAAATTCATTTACCATCATAACAGCCAACAGCTGGGAATGTTTTCATGAACATAAATGCAAGATTATTCCAAAAGCCTGTTCCTTTTTAAATCACACCGCAGGAAAAACTGTACAATGTCAATGTGAGGCAGGGAATGAATTAAGAATGCTGGAGTTCTGTTAGAGAAACATAATATGTTAGCTATTTAAGATTATATTAGCCAAGTTCCTTTTTAAAGGAACAGTTCACTAAAACATTACAATTCTTTTATTATTTACTCACCCTTATGTTGTTCCAAACCTTTATGACTTTCTTTCTTCTTTCACACGCTACTGTTCAAAAGTTTGGTTTTAAAAAAATGTTTTTGAAAGAGGTTTCCCGTGATGCAAAGCTGAATTTTCAGCATCATTACTCCAGCCTTCAGTGTCACATGATCCTCCAGAAATCATTCTAATATGATGATTTGCTGCTCAAGAAACATTATTAATGTTGAAAACTGCATAATATTTTTGTGGAAACTGTGATGCATTTTGTGCATCCTTGCTGAATGAAAGTATTTCTTAAAGGGGTCATGAACTGAAAAATACATATTTTCAGTTCATGAGCTTTTGACATATAAAAGGTCATCATACAGGTGCTGGTCATTAAATTAGAATATCATCAAAAAGTTGATTTATTTCACTAATTCCATTCAAAAAGTGAAACTTGTATATTATATTCATTCATTACACACAGACTGATATATTTCAAATGTTTATTTCTTTTAATTTTGATGATTATAACTGACAACTAAGGAAAATCCCAAATTCAGTATCTCAGAAAATTTGAATATTACTTAAGACCAATACAAAGAAAGGATTTTTAGAAATCTTGGCCAACTGAAAAGTATGAGCATGTACAGCACTCAAAACTTAGTTGGGGCTCCTTTTGCCTGAATTACTGCAGCAATGCGGCGTGGCATGGAGTCGATCAGTCTGTGGCACTGCTCAGGTGTTATGAGAGCCCAAGTTGCTCTGATAGTGGCCTTCAGCTCTTCTGCATTGTTGGGTCTGGCATATCGCATCTTCCTCTTCACAATACCCCATAGATTTTCTATGGGGTTAAGGTCAGGCGAGTTTGCTGGCCAATTAAGAACAGGGATACCATGGTCCTTAAACCAGGTACTGGTTGCTTTGGCACTGTGTGCAGGTGCCAAGTCCTGTTGGAAAATGAAATCTGCATCTCCATAAAGCTGGTCAGCAGCAGGAAGCATGAAGTGCTCTAAAACTTCCTGGTATACGACTGCGTTGACCTTGGACCTCAGAAAACACAGTGGACCAACACCAGCAGATGACATGGCACTCCAAACCATCACTGACTGTGGAAACTTTACACTAAACCTCAAGCAACGTGGATTGTGTGCCTCTCCTCGCTTCCTCCAGACTCTGGGACACTGATTTCCAAAGGAAATGCAAAATTTACTTTCATCAGAGAACATAACTTTGGACCACTCAGCAGCAGTCCAGTCCTTTTTGTCTTTAGCCCAGGTGAGACGCTTCTGACGCTGTCTGTTGTTCAAGAGTGGCTTGACACAAGGAATGCGACAGCTGAAACCCATGTCTTGCTTACGTCTGTGCGTAGTGGTTCTTGAAGCACTGACTCCAGCTGTAGTCCACTCTTTGTGATTTTTGAATGGGTTTTGTTTTACAATCCTCTCCAGGGTGCGGTTATCCTTATTGCTTGTACACTTTTTTCTACCACATCTTTTCCTTCCCTTCGCCTCTCTATTAATGTGCTTGGACACAGAGCTCTGTGAACAGCCAGCCTCTTTTGCAATGACCTTTTGTGTCTTGCCCTCCTTGTGCAAGGTGTCAAAGATCGTCTTTTGGACAACTGTCAAGTCAGCAGTCTTCCCCATGATTGTGTAGCCTACAGAACTAGACTGAGAGACCATTTAAAGGCCTTTGCAGGTGTTTTGAGTTAATTAGCTGATTAGAGTGTGGCACCAGGTGTCTTCAATATTGAACCTTTTCACAATATTCTAATTTTCTGAGAAACTGAATTTGGGATTTTCCTTAGTTGTCAGTTATAATCATCAAAATTAAAAGAAATAAACATTTGAAATATATCAGTCTGTGTGTAATGAATGAATATAATATACAAGTTTCACTTTTTGAATGGAATTAGTGAAATAAGTCAACTTTTTGATGATATTCTAATTATATGACCAGCACCTGTATATCCTGTAAGTTTCAGAACTGAAAACTTCCTTGTTAGTCCAAAAAAGCAGCTTTTATTGTAACCAAGCCCAGAGAACACCTGGAATGTGCCTATTTATGATGTCATAGGTAAAAGACCCACAGCAGCCAATCACAGCAGTGGGCCTTTACAATGAAGTCTCACAGCAGCCAATCACAGCAGTGGGCCTTTACACTGAAGTCTCACAGCAGCCAATCACAGCAGTGGGCATTTACACTGAAGTCCCACAGCAGCCAATCACAGCAGTGGGTGTTTACACCGAAGTCTCACAGCAGCCAATCACAGCAGTGGGCGTTTACACTGAAGTCTCACAGCAGCCAATCACAGCAGTGGGCCTTTACACTGAAGTCTCACAGCAGCCAATCACAGCAGTGGGCATTTACACTGAAGTCTCACAGCAGCCAATCACAGCAGTGGGCCTTTACACTGAAGTCTCACAGCAGCCAATCACAGCAGTGGGTCTTTACACTGAAGTCTCACATCAGCCAATCACAGCAGTGGGCCTTTACACTGAAGTCTCACAGCAGCCAATCACAGCAGTGGGCCTTTACACTGAAGTCTCACAGCAGCCAATCACAGCAGTGGGTCTTTACACTGAAGTCTCACATCAGCCAATCACAGCAGTGGGCCTTTACACTGAAGTCTCACAGCAGCCAATCACAGCAGTGGGTGTTTACAATGAAGTCTCACAGCAGATACACCCCTTCAAACAGAGAGGCTAAAATCAGGGCCTTTTATTCTTAAATGACCATTTTTTATGTAAAAATCATACTAACATTATAAGTGCACCCCAGGAAACATTATAAAACAATAAAACAATGCAGTTCATGACCCCTTTAAAAAAAAACTCACTGAAATTTTGGAACAGTAGTATGAAAGGAAATTGTTTGAATATTCTCTTCTCTATTTTCACACATAGACAAAAACGCACCATTAACGTATGATAAAGGTAGTCATCACACAAAGATATCGTATGGCTTCTGAAGACTTATATATATAGTAAATAAATCATATGGAGCACTTTTATGATATATTTATGATATGTTTTGGTGCTTCGGTGTCCTTTTTGAAGGTTAAAAGCTCCAGCCCTCATTCACTGTAACTACATAAAAAAGGCAAATTTTTTGTTCTCTATTCTTTGGAAGAAAGAAAGTCGTCATGAGGGTGAGTAAATTACAGAATTTTCATTTTTCACTACATCAGCTTCAACAGAAACTGCAGGTTACAGAGCTGTGGACAAAAATAGTCAAACTCAAGAAAGCAGTGAAAAATCCATCAAGGCTCTAAAGGTTCCTCAGAGATAACACATTCAGGTTGCAAGAGATGAAAACCCTTCTCTACTGAGCTTCCTTCAAATGTGCATGTGCCATCTGTGTGAATCCAAACCTTTCTTCTCTTCTGTTTTATCCTAAAAAAAAAAATCTCCCTCTGCCACACTTCTGGATCGGCCCTGAGTTAGGAGAGAAAACCATTTATTTCCTCTTTTACTGTAGCCAAAGAATGTCTCTGCTGCCACAGTCGTGGACCTTAGAGGACCATCTGGAAGCCTGGAACATTCCAGCATGATTGCCCTAAGGAGAATGCAGACCTGCATTCCAATCTGAGGGAGGGAGCCGGGCCGGAGAGGGACCACGCAGCGCTGGAAGTGGACTGAGCCAAGCTCGCCATGGAACTTCTCAAAGTTCTTGAACACAGAGGATCCTTTGTTCACTTATCCATAGAAAGTTGGCTTTGTTCAAGTGTGCGTGTGCGTATTTGTGAAAAAGTTAATAAAGTCTAGCTCTTGCCCTTCTGGATAAGAAAAAAACGTTGTGATAAGAAATTAAAGCGAGATTTCAGCCAAAAATGAAAATTCTGTCATCTTTCCTCACCCTCATGTAGTTCTAAACCTGTATGACTTTCTTTCTTTTCGAAAAATGCCATTGTTTCAACACAACGGCATACCAAACCATAAATATCTCAATTATTTTACATAAAAGGATGAATTAAAGCACTGTAAACGCTAATGCTCAAAGTAATTCATTGGTTTGAGTAGAGCCAACTCAAATTAAACAAATTAGTTCAATTAAATGAACTTTTATGAGTATTTAGAACTTTCTTTTACTTTTGAGTTCTCAAAACTGACACATTTTAAGTATCTGAACTGTTTCATTGTTTTGAGTTTTTTATTTCTTTCACTGCAAAAAAAATGCTTTTTGACTTGTTTCCAGTCTAAATATCTAAAACATTTTAAATTAAGATGCATTTACTAGAGAAGTAAAATGATATATATATAAAGATATTTTTTCTTGTTTTATGAAAAAATAATATTGTTTCTGTTTGGGACACTTAATATTTTTCTTACCCCAATTGTCAGAACACATTGAAAACCACTTCCCCCCCCCCCCCCCCCCCCCCAGAAAACAAGAAAAATATCTAATGTCATTTTACTTATCTAGTAAAAACATCTTGATTTAAAAAAAAAGATATTTGGAATGGAAACAATACAAAAATACTAAGTAAGAAAAGCCTTTTTTGCAGTGTTTAATTTAGACAAACTTAAATTGAACTGAAACTAGACTGGGATTTCTATTTTCCAGCATGCTTTGCCATGAGAGTAAATGCTAAAATTAAGTGCAAGATTAATGTTAAGGTGGAGATTTAGTACTGTTTAATGTTATGCTATGTTAGTTTAGAAGAGTTTCTGTTATGTTTTTTAGGTTTTTTTAGTGTTACCATCATTGTGACGAGTGGAGCATGAGCTTAGTTTAAGAACAGATATACAGTGTGTTAAATGTTTTATATTACTGTCCTCATTCAGCAAGTGCTATGCTAATGCTATCAAAGCATTGTGTTATCAATTAGCAAGGTACAATTTATTGAATTAGCTAGTTAAAGCTAGCCAAGTTTCCACTACTGAAAATATTTAAGTTGATAATTTTATAATGTATGAATTAGCTTAGTACAAAATAAAAATCTGCAAGTTCTGCTTAATTAAACTTTACATTTCCTAACTTAAAAAGTTGGATGTAACCGATTGCCTCAATTTTTTTGAGTTTTGCCAACTTATTTGGGTTTACAGTGAGAGATAGTTCACCCAAAAATGAAAATTACCCCATGATTTACTCGCCCTCAAGCCATTCTAGGTGTATATGACATTCTTCTTTCAGACGAACACAATCAGAGTTATATTAAAAAATGTCCTGGCTCTTCAAAGCTTTATAATGGCAGTGAATAGAGGATGATAGTGAATCTGTCGGAAGCTAGTTATTTTAGTAAGTTTATAAAGCCTTTATTAGCCCTATGGAGCCGTGTGGATATCTTTTATGATGGATGGGTGCAATTTTTTGGGCTTCAAAATATCATCCTCTATTCACTGCCATTATAAAGCTTGGAAGAGCCAGGACATTATTTAATATATCTCCGATTGGGTTCGTCTGAAAGAAGAAAGTCATATACACCTAGGATGGCTTCAGGGTGAGTAAATCATGGGATAATAATAATTTTTTGGGTGAACTATCCCTTTAAAGATTTTTTTTTTCAGTTGATTCATGTTGAAGAATCAGACTAATCCAGTTCTCAAATTCAACTCACTGACTCAATGATCCAGTCAAAGTGGACAACAGCTCACTGGAGGGGATGATTATCACTGAATAATGATGTAGATTTCACTCAAAAGCTATTATATGACATGGAATGAACTATTTTATGTTTTTTTGATGCATGAAAACCTTAGTCCTCATTGATTGGGAGAGAACGATCCTTATTTGTGTGTGTTCTGTGGAAGTCATACATGTTTGAAACAACATCAAATGATGAGTAAATGATGAATTTTCATTTTTTTGTGAACTATTCTGTTAAGACCAATGTCTAATATTGACCAATGTCTCATATTGCTCATAGTTTTGTCAGATGATGATGATGAAGGAGTGCTAGATACTATTTTCAAGGGACGCTGAAGCAGACGGAGGACATGGCAGATGGGCAAATATGAAAGTATCAGGACGCTTTTTTCATGCGAGCACTCACCCACACGCTCACATATGCTATTCTGAGCATCTGAGGATTTAAACGTCTCTCGCTCTCTTGTGAATCACTGCCTTTCTCAATTATGTGAGCTGGTTTCAAGATTTATGCCTCAAAGCTAAAATATCTTACTGGATTTGAAGGCAGATTTTCTTTTAGCCAGTTAAGTTTCAATGAATAATTCATGAATGAAAGCTCTCCTTCCAGCACGTGTCCGCCTGACTCCAGTTTATCTGAACACACAGATGCTCAAAACAATGGGAACACAAACCTCTTTATATTCAACAAACCCATAGCAAACTCATTCGGAGTCTCGTCATCCAAACAATATACACAACACTATTCTCATATCACTTTGTCCGCATTTTATGAAATACTTTACATCTTATATGTGACCTGTGCTGGCAAAATGAGTCGGGATGCGCACAGGATCATTTCGATCTACAGGCAAAACAAGTGAAAAATGGTCGATTTTGAGGTTTTCACAAAAATGAGTTCATTAAGCCCTCGTCTAGTGATCCCAATGCTCCAGATAGCAATGAAACATCTAAAAGTATCTTTATTTGTCGTGCTGACTGACAGATCCGACGCGTACCCACAGACAGCGCTCAAACCTGATATACACACATACACAGAATTACAGTATTTCAAAATATCTGTCTTGGCGAGTATTCACGCAAACATCTGTTATGTCTTATGTGAACGTTTGGTTAACTGTTGGGGAAAAGCATCTGATGTGTAACATTATATTAGATCCGTGCGGTACAGTAGATCTTAATATATAGTATATAATCAAACAATTGGGATATCATGGAAAAAAAAGTTGAATATATATATTTTCCTGTAGATATTTGGTGTTGACTTGGTGTGTGTCAAATTTGGTGTTGTAAGCAGGGATTTTAAGGAATGGTTGCTGGTGATTTTGCTTTGGAACCTTCTCAAAATTGACTTTGCTGACTCTATCGACTTCAAACAGGTGTAGCTGTCATTTTTTTGTCAGATTCAAACAAATTCTACATAATTTTGAAGGTTTTTTTAATAGAGAATGTGAAAATTACAAAAACTCTTTTTTGAAAATTTGCTCATCGCCACTTATTTTGCAAGCATGGGTCACATTTAGTGATGTCAAAATGACTGAATATCAATACTAAAATAAAAGCAACCTTTTTATTCAATTCAATTTTAAATTGCCATTGACAACTGACAAAAAAAGGCCTACCCCCCCAAAAAAAATTCTTTGATCTCAACCCCAAAATTCTTTGCTACAATAAGCAAAGTGGGCAAAGAAAGCACCTATCATTCCAGACTAGTGCAAATCAAAGGCAAAGATTTTGTGGAGCTGAAAATGTAGTCATGCAGCACGCCGCTTTTCTTACAAGAATGTAAACATGCGAAAACCATATCCTTACAGCTGTGTACAGTTTTGTCAAGGGGGCCAATGTTGCAGCCCGTTGGAATGGATGCAGAGTCATTTCCTTAAGGAGTCACGGAGGAATCATTTCTTGTAAACTGTGTGGGTTTCTTTATAAAAGTTGAGATTGGCCGACTGATGGTGCCCTGCTGCTCTCAAATTGTTTTCTCTGGAATCTGGAGAGATTGTATCATCATTGATGATACATCTCTCCTAAATGTGCCTTAAATTATGTGTGTGACTCAAATAACAAGAAAGAAAAGAGAATGGCAAGTGGAACTGTTATTGCACATCTTGTATAATGACCCATTTTTATTTTCCAAATAATAAAATATCCCTATATTTGCACTTTGCGATGGGAAAGTACATACCAGCATTGGGACAGGTAACGTCGTATAAGTGCATCTTGATATCCAGTGTTGCGGAAAATTACAAACTAGCTGCTTTACGTTATGCGTTACATTACTTTTGTGTTACCCGCCCAATAACCAAAACAAGCATGTACAACCGCCCCCATATTTATACCATGGTTAATGGAAACATAGAATCAGGCTATAAATTAATTATATACATCATGTGTTCAAAGCTTTTGTAAGCACTAAGTTCCTGTATGAAGTGAACGGAGTAATTATCTGCGCAATATGTCTGAAGCCCGGTTTATTTAATTGTGCATGAGTGGCGTGCGAAGCACTGTATAATCTGCACGGTGCTCCTAAAGTGTGACAAGATTTGCGAGAGCCATTCCTATCACAACGCTGATGATAAAATGTGCAACTCTATTTGAATTCTATTGGGAATGTACCACTTTAAAACACTATGGAGAAAGTCAAACATGATCTAAAACAGCCACGTAAACTAAAAAGACTGATGAAAAGAGAAACATCATCCTGCGCCAACATAAACTAGAACGTTTTTTAAACTACTCATAACACCTTCACTAGAATTTATCACGTTCTATTGTATTTACTGTGGTAAATTTTGCTGTAAAACTTGTAGAATTTATAATAGATAATCTGTATAGATTTTTTTTACTAAAGATTTATATTACAACTGTGGCATGTTGTAACTATAGTTTCTATGTGTAGGCTGCTTTTTTTCATAACAAATGCTATAGATAAAAACAGAAAGAAAAAAGTGAACATTGCCCTAAGCATGGTAATGTGGAGCCATCAATGGTCTTCCTGTAATTATATCCTTATTGTAACAAATATTTTAACAATATTTTCATAAGGCTAAGTACAAGTTAAAATCAAGAGCTTTAAAGTCTGGACCTTCTTGAATTATTGACTAAACAATTAGTATTCCCTATGTGTATTTATTTTTAAAAATATTTTTAACTTAACACAGTAATACAAAAATTACAGCAATGAGTATCATCATGTTTAATAATACTAGAAAGGATGAAATGTTGATTGAAATTCATCCTGCAATCATAATGGGCTACACCCATCAGTGTCAGGTTTACAAGACAATATCTGTTACCACTGTCATTGATTTCTGTGAACAGAAGCAGATTTTCTTCACTTAGGGCCCTATCATACACCCGGCACAATGCGGCGCCAGGTGTGACGCAAGTGTGTTCTGCTAGTTTCAGCCCGACGCAGTTATCATTTTCACGTCCAGTGACACATTGTTTCACCCATGGGCGTCTGGTCTGAAAACCAGGAGTGTTCAGACGCAATGTTAGCGCATTGCTATTCTGAGGAACTGAAAACGACTGCGCAATTGACCAACACAAACCTGCTCTAAAGTCAATAGTGCAGTATTTTTTGTGCATCTATGGGCGGGTGCACAACGTGTGTACACTCTGCTTATTACACACACAGGGATACGCAGCAGCACACACACATCTTAAATATAAAAAAAAAGGATTCCTCTCTGGAGAAGCGTTCAGTCTTTCCGCTCGAATGTAAATAGCGAATCCGTCATGGTGCGAGCGCAACTGGCTTTTAAAGGGAATGGGAGATGAGACTCTGATTGGTTTATTGCACGTTACGCCCAAAACACACCCATGACTCATTAAGAGACTAGGGACAACCCTTTTAGACCATGCGCCGGGCGCGCCGACCGTTTTTCCCGTCGTTAAACTTGCAAAAGTGGATTCAGACATGCCCTAAGTGCGCTTGCGCTGTGCGGTTTATACCATGTCCTCAGATCATTAAAATAGGGCCCTAAGTGTCACTCTCTCAGACTCTTTTTCTCCTATTTTCCAGCAACATTCCAAATACATTCCAAACATTCCAGTGAGTCGACAGAATTTTCAGACGGATTGACAGACAGTGGAGAAACTGCCAGTGAGACAGTGAGAGATGTGCACCAGTCTGGAGCCAGTAAGTCTCTTCCTGCTGCTGCAGCTGTCTCCATCAGCTGGATCCTGCCTGTCTTTCCCATTCACACCACCCTACGCCCTCTCATCTCTTCATCCGGCTCTTTCCAAGCGCCCAGGGGTCGGCACGGGTCAGCTAAAACCAGCGTTTACACCCTCGGCTAGGGCTGTTCCCACACCACCACAAATACACACGGCACACACGCTTCCATTCACCCACACTAATGTACACGAAAACCAGCCGTTCTCAACACCCGTTCTTATCTGCAATTAGAGACATTCCAGCGTGACTAATTAAATATTGTCAATCTAGATTTAAACGAGAGAGATTTACACAGCACACAAACGTGACATATCTGAGCTAACAGAGGGAAATCTGTGACCGAAAGTAAAGTCAAGGACAACTCTGGAAAAGTTAATAATTATTGTCATACTTTGCTTGCTTAATGACTTAAAGATAAGAGTAAAACACCATATTTTTGTGCAGTTGTTGTGACAGACAACAAACATGTTTTCCAAGCTGTTGGTATTCATTGAAAGTTTACAAAGAAGTGAAAGCTTACAGTAAGACAACTGCTGCCGGCTGGATTACTGAACCGTCACGTCTCACTCGAGCACTCACACACACACAGTTTTTGCCACCTGACTTATTTGTGTTTTCCTCAGGGTAAGGTTGGATAAGATTTCCACACTGTAAGTACAAATTACGTGATCTATGGAGGGAAGAGGCCACAAAAACAGAACGATCACAGCTGGACATGACTCATTTTTGTCACTTGAACTCAATATAAGGAATTCACAATTATAGTATAGAGCAGGCAACACACATGCAAATACAAAACTTTTGGGATCTGTACGGTTTTTTATACAGTAAAAACTGTAATATTGAAAAAATATTATTACAACTTAATTTTTTCTATTTAATATATTTGAAATAGTACTGTCAAAATTAGCATGTTAACGCATGCGATTAATTTTTTCAGTTTAACGCGTTACATTTTTTTAATGCAGCATCTCTTTTTCTATCATCCTTAGGCTAGCATTACATTATATAATCAGGCTCTTATTCATGCTAATGCTTTTAAACCATTCAAGCGCGACAAGACTGTGACACACACGACGCTCAGAAAGACAGAAGAGAACGCGCTGACTGTGAATGTCCTGACTATGACACACACACACACGACGCTCAGAAAGACAGAAGAGAACACGCTGACTGTGAATGTCCTGACTATGACAGACACACACACAACACTCAGAAAGACAGAAGAGAACGCGCTGACTGTGAATGTCCTGACTATGACACACACACACACGACGCTCAGAAAGACAGAAGAGAACGCGCTGACTGTGAATGTCCTGACTATGACACACACACACACGACGCTCAGAAAGACAGAAGAGAACGCGCTGACTGTGAATGTCCTGACTATGACACACACACACACACGACGCTCAGAAAGACAGAAGAGAACGCGCTGACTGTGAATGTCCTGACTATGGCACACACACACACACACGACGCTCAGAAAGACAGAAGAGAACGCGCTGACTGTGAATGTCCTGACTATGACACACACACACACACACGACGCTCAGAAAGACAGAAGAGAACACGTTGACTGTGAATGTCCTGACTATGACACACACACACACGCGACGCTCAGAAAGACAGAAGAGAACGCGCTGACTGTGAATGTCCTGACTATGACACACACACACACAACGCTCAGAAAGACAGAAGAGAACGCGCTGACTGTGAATGTCCTGACTATGACACACACACACACGATGCTCAGAAAGACAGAAGAGAACGCGCTGACTGTGAATCTCCTGACTATGACACGCACACACAACGCTCAGAAAGACAGAAGAGAACGCGCTGACTGTGAATGTCCTGACTATGACACACACACACACACGATGCTCAGAAAGACAGAAGAGAACGCGCTGACTGTGAATGTCCTGACTATGACACACACACACACGACGCTCAGAAAGACAGAAGAGAACGCGCTGACTGTGAATGTCCTGACTATGACACACACACACACACAACGCTCAGAAAGACAGAAGAGAACGTGCTGACTGTGAATGTCCTGACTATGACACACACACACACGACGCTCAGAAAGACAGAAGAGAACGCGCTGACTGTGAATGTCCTGACTATGACACACACACACACGACGCTCAGAAAGACAGAAGAGAACGCGCTGACTGTGAATGTCCTGACTATGACACACACACACACACGACGCTCAGAAAGACAGAAGAGAACGCGCTGACTGTGAATGTCCTGACTATGACACACACACACACACACGACGCTCAGAAAGACAGAAGAGAACGCGCTGACTGTGAATGTCCTGACTATGACACACACACACACACACGACGCTCAGAAAGACAGAAGAGAACACGTTGACTGTGAATGTCCTGACTATGACACACACACACACGCGACGCTCAGAAAGACAGAAGAGAACGCGCTGACTGTGAATGTCCTGACTATGACACACACACACACAACGCTCAGAAAGACAGAAGAGAACGCGCTGACTGTGAATGTCCTGACTATGACACACACACACACGATGCTCAGAAAGACAGAAGAGAACGCGCTGACTGTGAATCTCCTGACTATGACACGCACACACAACGCTCAGAAAGACAGAAGAGAACGCGCTGACTGTGAATGTCCTGACTATGACACACACACACACGATGCTCAGAAAGACAGAAGAGAACGCGCTGACTGTGAATGTCCTGACTATGACACACACACACACACGATGCTCAGAAAGACAGAAGAGAACGCGCTGACTGTGAATGTCCTGACTATGACACACACACGACGCTCAGAAAGACAGAAGAGAACGCGCTGACTGTGAATGTCCTGACTATGACACACACACACGACACTCAGAAAGACAGAAGAGAACAAGAGAAAACTCAGTATCAGTATTAGTGTCAGTGATACTGGCCTTCATTCATAAAAAGATGCCATTACAACAAATATTTAAAATATGCTGTCTTTAAGTTGTTTCTACATTAATTTGGAGAGTAACTGTGAAATTATTACAATATAAAAATATTAAAAACTCTGATAATTGCGATTAATTACAGAAAAAATATGCAATTAATTCGTAAAAAAAATAGATCGATCTAAATCGTTTTACAGCACTAACTTTTCAGCATTACTCCAGTCTTCAGTGTCACATGATCCTTCAGAAATCATTCTAATATGATGATTTGCTGCTCAAGAAACATTTCTTATTATCATCAATATTGAAAACAGTTGTGCTGCTTAATAGTACACAATATAATGAAACCAGTCTAATCACTGTCTGTATGGGATGAGCATATCAATAGAAAACCACAGAAATTTGATCTTACACCCTCTTCCATGTTCTTTTTTAAAATATATTTGTAACTTGATAATGCTATGAGCTATTAATATTGTAACATCTCACCTCTTTTTATCATTAAACACTTTTAGAGTCTTGCCTGCACTACACTACAGAAAATGCAAAAAAAGTTCTGGTGGGCAAAGATAGGGTTCAATGAATGCATTCTTCTACAGCGAAATGCATACAGTGCAGAAAATACTCAACAGTGAAATGAAAAGGGTAAGAGATAAGGAAGGAAAATGACAGACCTTAGATAGAGACATAAGGCAATGCAAACTGTTGATTTTTGCATTCGCAAACTGTAACAAACTCATCAGGCAATGTTATTACAGCAAAGTGTGAAACATCTCCCAGGAACTGGTTGTTCTGAAGGGAAATGTCCTCAGCATTTCACTAATGTGATAAGAAGACATTAAAGAGTAATTGAGAAAGCACGCAGACCAACTGAGTCATATCGGCAGATCTCTCAAGCGAATAAGACTCATTTCAAGGTCTTGTGTTCTATTGGCCAGGATCCTGACAGTAGCCAGATGGAACCCATAAATCCTATGGTAAATTCAGTGTATGAAACACATGACTGAGCCGACTGTCTTTCAGGAGGGTGTGTGTGACGTATGCAAACATGCAACGGGTGCTGTGAAGCAAGACATGGGTGTGAGAGGAAATCCAAGAGGATGCAGGGATACTCTAAAAATCAACCCAAGGGCTGGGTAAATATAGGACAGAACACATGTTGGGTTAATTTTACCTAGCAAATTGGGTTGTTGATTTAACCCAGCATAGTTGATTCATTTTTACTATAATACTAGCTTATTCCTTTTTTTACTTCATACATGAATTAGTCTACGGATTAATGTAAATCCTCTTTTTAAAATACTTGACACAACCACTGGCTTGCATGATAATTCCTTTATTTTCGATCATATTTTGCAGTATATCATATTTTATATATTTTTAATGCATATTGCCAAAATTTAAGCTTGTTTAAAAAATGTTAGAAGTAAAAATGAAACATTTAGAAGTAATTCAAGTGTAATCGACCGGTCTCTGTTGTCCCGTTTCCACCGTAACGGCGCTGGGTTGTTACGTCTGACCCAGGATCTGAGTAACACAAAAACTACCCAAACACTGGGTTGTTACGTCTGACACAGGATCTGAGTAACACAAAACTACCCAAACATTGGGTTGTTACTTCTGACCCAGTATCTGGGTAACACAAAACTACCCAAACACTGGGTTGATACGTCTGACCCAGGATCTGAGTAACACAAAAACTACCCAAACACTGGGTTGTTACATCTGACCTAGGATCTGAGTAACACAAAAACTACCCAAACACTGGGTTGTTACATCTGACCTAGGATCTGGGTAACACAAAAACTACCCAAACACTGGGTTGTTACATCTGACCTAGGATCTGGGTAACACAAAAACTACCCAAACACTGGGTTGTTACATCTGACCTAGGATCTGGGTAACACAAAAACTACCCAAACACTGGGTTGTTACGTCTGACCCAGGATCTGGGTAACACAAAAACTACCAAAATACTGAAAAAATAACCCCCCAAAATGACCCAAAAGGCTCAACCCAGGATTTGGGTAGAAAAAATAACCCAAGATGTTTTAGAGTGAACATTCATTCAGAACCAATATTAATGAATAGCATTCCCACCCAAAAAAGGGCAAACTGAAGATATGATACACCAATATGGCATCTGGCATCCGTCCCAGAGTTATAAGCAAGTCTCAATCGCCTTTACAGTATCAAGTGATAATAAAAACAAAGCAAAGCCACAGCTTTCTAGGACAAGGAAAAACTGCAAACAGGAAATATTTAGTTGCCCATGAATAAAACATCATAAAGCAAGCAGGTGTACGTATCAAAGTGTGTGGGGAAAAGTAAAGAGAGCACAAAGGAGAAGAGGATATGAAAGAGAGAACAGTCGCCTACGGTCCCTCATAGAAAGGTCACGTATTATCAACCTTCATTATTTTATTTTAATGGAGCAAAGTCACTGCTCTGAGGCAAGTCAAAAGAAGAGAGGGTGATGTAAGTCATAAGCCTCCTTCCCTCATTACAGGGCCAATCGCTTCATAAGCAGCTCAGTTACTGCCTCACAAATATAAAGATCTCGTAAAAAAGACCAATTTATTCTGTCTGTGTGTGAGCAAGGCACATCCACTTTCTTGACCATTAAAAGCTTATTTGCCCTGGCCTAGGTTCCCCCAAGGAAGTCAGGTAAATTTGTGCTTCACAGACGCTTGAACAAATCAGTTTTTTCCCTCATATAACATCTGTATAAATTACTGAGCAATTTAAGTTTCTCTGGCTAACTCCTGTGAGAAATCGAATACCGTCCGGAGAGGAATGTGACTGTGTGCGATTACGGTATATTATTTTTTCACAACGCTTCTTCTCATTTACTTTGCCCTTTGGTGAATGCCGTAACTAAAGCTTAAATTTCTCGTTTCACTGCCTGGTGCACCTTCATGATGAATTTAGACCTTTCGGGCTGACTTCTGGGTAAAATAACATTTGGCGGTTCAAGTACTGCCGGTATTGCATCCGATATAAAAAGAAAAGCAATACAGAAGCTCCAATAACAAACTGATCAGAAAGGCCACAGTAATAAAAGCATCAGGTTTGCCTTCCTTCCCTTAAAGGGACAGTTCAACAAATAAATGTAAATTCTTTCATTGTTTAATGTTTACTCACCCTCATGTTGACTCAAACCTGTACGACTTTTGAAGAACATTTCTTTCATAAAATGAAAGTCTATGGACATGATTGCATAGACAAAAAAAAGACATAATTCAAATACATGTGCTCGTCATACAGGTTTTGGAAAGACATGAATGTGAGTAAATGATAATAGAATTTTCATTTTTGGATGAACTATGCTTTTAATTATACATAATGTATATAACTTATTTTATAATTTTACCCATTTTAAAATAAGACATTCTATGTTAACAATTGTAACTCAATCGTTGTTTGGAAAACCAATCCCGTCTGAACAGTACTAAAGACATGAAAGGAAACTCTTGTTTGCTTTTCACCATTTGTTCGGTTTCCAAACAAACTCAAAACAGATTTTCACCAGGATGTAAGTTTGGTGTCTTTGCCCAAATCAGCAAGAGGTCACAGGCTCCTCTCTTCACAGGATGATGCGAATCGTAGCAACCGAATGTCAAAAACAAGCACACCGATTTTCCCTAAGAGGATGCGGTCGTCGTCATGTGTTCCCGCTGAGGAGTTGTAAAGTACTTGCGTCTAGGAAGACGGCAAACGGAAGTGTGTGTTTGCAAAGTGTTTCATCTGACTACCCATTTACCAAAACATTCATCCGTCATTCTGACAACCCATCTATGCATCCAACCAACAAACTATACATTATATTGTTTTATATTATATTATATTTAGTGCTGTCAAAGTTAGCGTGTTAACGTATGCAATTAATTTTTTCAGTTTTAAGAGTAAAAAATATTTAACGCAATTAACGCAGCATCCATTTTTTCTGTCATCCTTTGGCTAGCATTACATTATATGATCACGCTCTTATTCATGCAAATGCTTTTAAACCATTCAAGAGCGACAAAACAGAAGAGAACGCACTGACTGTGAATGTCCTGACTATGACACACACACACACACACGACGTTCAGAAAGACAGAAGAGAACACGCTGACTGTGAATTTCCTGACTATGACACACACACAACGCTCAGAAAGACAGAAGAGAACGCACTGACTGTGATTGTCCTGACTATGACACACACACACACACAATGCTCAGAAAGACAGAAGAGAACGCGCTGACTGTGATTGTCCTGACTATGACACACACACACACACAACGCTCAAAAAGACAGAAGAGAACGCGCTGACTGTGAATGTCCTGACTATGACACACGCACACACACACGACGTTCAGAAAGACAGAAGAGAACACGCTGACTGTGAATTTCCTGACTATGACACACACACAACGCTCAGAAAGACAGAAGAGAACGCACTGACTGTGATTGTCCTGACTATGACACACACACACACACAACGCTCAGAAAGACAGAAGAGAACGCGCTGACTGTGATTGTCCTGACTATGACACACACACACACACAACGCTCAAAAAGACAGAAGAGAACGCGCTGACTGTGAATGTCCTGACTATGACACACGCACACACACAACGCTCAGAAAGACAGAAGAGAACGCGCTGACTGTGAATGTCCTGACTATGACACACGCACACACACAACGCTCAGAAAGACAGAAGAGAACGCGCTGGCTGTGAATGTCCTGACTATGACACACGCACACACACAACGCTCAGAAAGACAGAAGAGAACGCGCTGACTGTGAATGTCCTGACTATGACACACGCACACACACAACGCTCAGAAAGACAGAAGAGAACGCGCTGACTGTGAATGTCCTGACTATGACACACACACACACACAACGCTCAGAAAGACAGAAGAGAACGCGCTGACTGTGAATGTCCTGACTATGACACACACACACACACGACACTCAGAAAGACAGAAGAGAACGCGCTGGCTGTGAATGTCCTGACTATGACACACACACACACACAACGCTCAGAAAGACAGAAGAGAACGTGCTGACTGTGAATGTCCTGACTATGACACACGCACACACACAACGCTCAGAAAGACAGAAGAGAACGCGCTGACTGTGAATTTCCTGACTATGACACACACACACACACAACGCTCAGAAAGACAGAAGAGAACGCGCTGACTGTGAATGTCCTGACTATGACACACACACGACGCTCAGAAAGACAGAAGAGAACGCGCTGACTGTGAATGTCCTGACTAGGACACACACACACACACAACGCTCAGAAAGACAGAAGAGAACGCGCTGACTGTGAATGACCTGACTATGACACACACACACACACGACGCTCAGAAAGACAGAAGAGAACGCGCTGACTGTGAATGTCCTGACTATGACACACACACAACGCTCAGAAAGACAGAAGAGAACTCGCTGACTGTGAATGTCCTGACTATGACACACACACACACGACGCTCAGAAAGACAGAAGAGAACGCGCTGACTGTGAATGTCCTGACTATGACACACACACACACACAACGCTCAGAAAGACAGAAGAGAACGCGCTGACTGTGAATGTCCTGACTATGACACACACACACACACAACGCTCAGAAAGACAGAAGAGAACGCGCTGACTGTGAATGACCTGACTATGACACACACTCACAACGCTCAGAAAGACAGAAGAGAACGCGCTGACTGTGAATGACCTGACTATGACACACACACACGACGCTCAGAAAGACGGGTGCCAGTATCGAGTTCTCTTTCACGCTTGAACAATAACACACAGAATTATGCCAAAATGCCCGTTTTGTCTCATATTCTCATAAGAGAGTCTTAAATGAGTTAAATAACGTCTTAAATGAACTTAAAGAGTTGTGAGGAAATGAGATGCGTGTCAGATCCGCGTCATGTTCGGCAGCGGCAGATCTTAAAGTGACAGCAGCCTAATAAACCAGTCGCTGTGATTCTCTCATTAATGTTCATCAGAGAACAGAGGAAACTGTAGCTTTAATAAGAATTAATCTATATTTAATTTATTATTTATACAATTAAGACTGTAAAGTGTTTGATAACTCTATTCAATTTCTGTATATTGATTACAAAGGCCACAGGTAAATATGACATTAATTATAACAAGTTCATGTGAAGATTGAAGTTCACTTAAATTAAAAGCCTAATAAATGTTTAAATTGATATCTTTCAATGATACTGTAATGTTGAATGTCTATCATTAATGTTTCATAGAGACATCAGTATCAGTATTAGTGTCAGTGATACTGGCCTTCATTCATAAAAACATGCCATTACAACAAATATATAAAATATACTGTTTATACATTAATTTGGAGAGTAACTGTGAAATTATTACAATATAAAAATATAAAAAACTCTGAAAAGGTTTTTTTTTTATTAATTAGTTTTTTTTTAATCGATTGACATATATTATTTTAATTATATTTTATTAGCAAATGTTAGGCTATTTTTTATATAAATTATATAAATTATAGTTATATTACAGGATGATAAACTCAAAATATCGGTATCATCATGTCCAGTATGTCAATCTATTACCACTTAAAACTATGAAAGTTGTCCATTGAATTATTCATCTAGCGGTCCATCAAACTGTTCATCTCTCCATACATTCAGCCAACTATACATCCATTCATCCAACCATTTATCCATTTGCCCCATCCTTTGAATCTTCAGTCAAGGTACTTGTAATTGCACTCACCTCCCACGAACTGTATCCCTCCTGCCACTCGTCCAATGGTGCGAGAGATTAGATCCGTAACACAGCATCCCATCATTGCCGTGAGAGCCACCAGGAGCAGCAGTCCGCAGCCTGTCCCCGTCACCACCGTGCAGATCCTCCACTCCAGACTCGGGATGCCCTGGAAGGAGGCATAGCGCCCACATTGCTCCAACATAACCGTCCCACCACGGGCCTCATCCCTTACGGGGTAGGAACAGCGCCGGAATGTTCCGAACGACACTGGCTTACCCATCTGCGACCCAAGCAGCCAGTATGGCATGAAGAAGCCTACGCAAGATGTGGCTGCACAAAGGAAGGACAACAGGGCCCATACCACACCTGCACATGTAAGACTGGATGCCATCTCGCTCAGCTCAAACTAAGTGCTTTCATATAGATGCAAAAGACACTGATTTTAGGTTGTGCACATGCAGAGCTCCTAAGCCCACTGGCCCAGATCCTCCCGATGTCTTCCTGCTCGGTTACACCTGAGGAAATAGTAAAAAGTGTGGGAATGTCAGTAAAACATCATAAATCTGAGGTGACAACTAAACTCTTCAAATTGCATAAAAGTTACTGAAATGTGTTCACTTTCTTATGTGCATTAAACATGGACAAAACAAAACAACACATAATGCTATACTCTGTGTTATATTATCTTGGCAGTAAATTACAAAAAACATAAATACTGTACAACAGCTGAGGGAAAATCATGGAAACGCTATCATGGATATTTTCTTTTGCTATTGAAGCAAATGGGAATACAAAAATATAGGTAACACTTTACTTAAAGCCTTTATATATAATGCATTATTAAAGTGTGCCTTGTAATACACCTTATAATGCATTGTATGATCTCATTAATAATTGTAACTACAGTTATTATACACTTTTAGAAAGTATAATGCATTAAAACACAACAAACAACCAATTTCAGATGTAACAAGGAATCTGTGAATATTATAATGCATTTTAACTTTGGTTATAATTTCTTACGACAAGATATAATGCATTATACCATACATTATGAATACATAAAGACTTTAAGTAAAGTGTTACCAAAATATATTTTCTCTCACCCCCCCGTTCACTATTATAGACGACTTCCGCTTATGAGAACCCTAGAAATTATATATTTTTGATAGACTTTTCGAGTCACGCATGATTCATACTCATTACTAAGATTTCTGGGGTAGAAGAAACCAATGAACAGACTTAAACTATTTAATGCATTAGTGTGCAAAATAAGACAAAAATACAATAACAATATACAAGCAATAAAATGCTTTCAAGGCTCTGGAAATTACTCTGGATTATGGTGTTTATTTTAGTGCTGTCAAAACGATTAATCGCGATTAATCGCATTCAAATTAAAAGTTTGTGTTTACATAATATATATGTGAGTACTGTGTATAATTATTATGTATATATAAATACACACACATGCATGTATATATTTTTTTATATTTATATATAAAATATTTATATATATATACAAAATATGCATGCAAATATTTCTTAAATACAAATACATGAATGTGTGTGTATATATACACATCATAATTATACACAGTACACACACATATATTATGTAAACACAAACAGCACTAATTTAAATAGAATGAAGAGGGTGTTTACAATTTACATTTTCACATCTAATAATATTTATATAGCTATACATTAGTGTACATATACTCTAAGCCTATATACACAGCATTTTGCTCATTTTATTAGCATTATACTCACATTAAAATATCATGTCACACCACAGGGCCATTTAAAATTCGTTTAAACTAAGTAAGAGGGTATTTAAAATGTTAAAGCACATAATATATACACTTTCCTCATGCATTCATATGCATTCTAGCCTAAAATCTTAGATTAAAAAAAAAAAAGTTAATGGACACATTGAGTCATCCCTAAACATAAATAAAGGAAACATTATGTCCAGCTGTCATGTAGAACCAGAGTCCAAAAGTGAGTCAGAAACTGATGCAAGCATGCGATAGATATCTTACATGTCTGTGTCGTTCACTGTTTCCGATTCCACTTGTTTTCAAAAACTAAAGAGAATAAAAGACGACAAATGCTGTCTGTTTGTTTCTCTCCGGTCCTGGCTCGCGCGTCCCTGAAGTCTTTAACTCTGGCGTCTACAGTGCACTTACTGCCCGAGCACATGCACGTCTCTGCCCGGGACTAGAGTGTGTTAAAACAGAGTGGGAAAGCGCGAGCAAAGGCATCAATCTCCTCCGCCCAGGGGCTGGTCTGACAACATGCTGTGTTTCCCAAGACGACGTAAGACTCCGCCTGGCTGCTGCGCGCTCTCTCAAAGTCAAAGCAGTACTTTATTGTCATTTTAGGTGTCCAGCAGAAAAACATATTAGGCTAAATGTTTTTTTTACGAGGGACAATCATTTCACGATAGGCCTACAAATTAAGGATAAACACTAACAATAAATTATGTAGATTTTATACATAAAATGAAAAAGCACCGATACAAATTACAGTTTACATAAAATGCATAATTTAGATAAATATTCTGTAAATTAAATCTTTTTCATGCAGAGAACTCTCCTCATGTGTTTGCAATTTAAATATAATGATGCATTTAAAAGTTAATGGCCAAATGTATCATTACAAAATTCACAATGCTGTTGCAGATTAAATATAATGTGGATAATATTAAATAAATATCAAGTTAGATACTGATAATTACTCAATACTCAAACTCCTTTATACACTCACCTAAAGGATTATTAGGAACACCATACTAATACTGTGTTTGGCCCCCTTTCGCCTTCAGAACTGCCTTAATTCTACGTGGCATTGATTCAACAAGGTGCTGAAAGCATTCTTTAGAAATGTTGCCCCATATTGATAGGATAGCATCTTGCAGTTGATGGAGATCTGTGGGATGCACATCCAGGGCACGAAGCTCCCGTTCCACCACATCCCAAAGATGCTCTATTGGGTTGAGATCTGGTGACTGTGGGGGCCATTTTAGTACAGTGAACTCATTGTCATGTTCAAGAAACCAATTTGAAATGATTCGAGCTTTGTGACATGGTGCATTATCCTGCTGGAAGTAGCCATCAGAGGATGGGTACATGGTGGTCATAAAGGGATGGACATGGTCAGAAACAATGCTCAGGTAGGCCGTGGCATTTAAACGATGCCCAATTGGCACTAAGGGGCCTAAAGTGTGCCAAGGAAACATCCCCCACACCATTACACCACCACCACCAGCCTGCACAGTGGTAACAAGGCATGATGGATCCATGTTCTCATTCTGTTTACGCCAAATTCTGACTCTACCATCTGAATGTCTCAACAGAAATCGAGACTCATCAGACCAGGCAACATTTTTCCAGTCTTCAACTGTCCAATTTTGGTGAGCTCGTGCAAATTGTAGCCTCTTTTTCCTATTTGTAGTGGAGATGAGTGGTACCCGGTGGGGTCTTCTGCTGTTGTAGCCCATCCGCCTCAAGGTGGTGCGTGTTGTGGCTTCACAAATGCTTTGCTGCATACCTCGGTTGTAACGAGTGGTTATTTCAGTCAAAGTTGCTCTTCTATCAGCTTGAATCAGTCGGCCCATTCTCCTCTGACCTCTAGCATCAACAAGGCATTTTCGCCCACAGGACTGCCCCATACTGGATGTTTTTCCCTTTTCACACCATTCTTTGTAAACTCTAGAAATGGTTGTGCGTGAAAATCCCAGTAACTGAGCAGATTGTGAAATACTCAGACCGGCCCGTCTGGCATTGAAGCAACTGCCATGTGATTGGTTGATTAGATAATTGCATTAATGAGAAATTGAACAGGTGTTCCTAATAATCCTTTAGGTGAGTGTAGCTCTCTACTTAACCAACTCGCACATCCATTATGTTTGTAGTTTTTTTAACACTTTTTATCCGCGTTTGTAGTTCTAATCGAATCCTCAGCCAATGCGCAATGGGTTGTGGGCAATATTAGCCATTAGAGTGTGCATCGTTCTGCACATCTAATTCTAATCGGAATTGGCTACACACTTTCCATCGACATAAAAATGTTTTGATTGGGTTCGATTTTCTGCAATTTTCGCATCCATAGCAAGCATTTTGAGAGGGGTTTTGACCATTCAGAGACACCAGATGACCTCAGACCCTGACCTCAGACTCACACTATCGGCTCAGAGCCGCCTTTTACATTTCTGATTGGCTAATGCGCACGGTCCGCGGTTCGATTAAAAAAAAAATTATTAGGGCTGTCTTAAGGTCAAGTACCGGTATTTTTGCTACTAGCTAGCTACTTGTCAGGAACTTCACTGGTCAGGTAATAAGGGTTATTTATACTACATGAGATAAAGGTTTTAGATTGCGGCCAAATATTTTACACTTTAACCCTGGTTTATAGTCTATGTCAGGGGTGTCCAATCCTGCTCCTGGAGGGCCAATGTCCTGCAAAGTTTAGCTCTCCAACCCCAATGAAACACACCTGATCAATGTCTTACTAGGCAGAAACTTTTAGGCGTGTGTTAAACTCTGCAGGATAGTGGCCCGCCCCAGGACCATGTTTGGACACCCCTGGCCTATGTCATGAAGTAAGTAACCTTTTGAAAAGTCTACACACCTGACAAAAGGAAACTATTTAATCTGAGAAACATTTAGGCTATGCAAACTGCTGAGTTTTAAAAGCTACACATGTATGCTGTCACAATGCCTAAACGGCACATAAAAACTGACGTTGCGTATCAAAACGGGTCTGAGGGCAGCCACGACCTTCAGGATCCGACAGAGGAGAGGGTACACTGTCAGCATCTCTTCCTAATCCATTATTATAATTTCCATCCTGCAGTGTTATTTGTCGTCAGCAGTGTCTCTCTGGTGGCATTGGCTAATGTGGCTGTAATGATGTTTTAGTATTCAATATCTTCACTGCTGTTTCATGCATTTTATTATGAACCAAAAGCAACATCAGAGATTTGCTGCATGTTAAAGCGGTTCTGACCCTGATGAGAAATGCAAATTGGGGGAGCCCGTCTCTACTTCTTTCCCTTGTGGAAAGGGATGCAGCCGTAAGCAGTCATGCAGAATTCATGGAAAGCGCCTCTTGCGCATGAAATATCCAGACTGAAAGACTACCTTATTATTTGATATGCTGTGATATAGCCTAGTGTTTAAAGATCTGGTCTGAAAGTGATTACATAGTTCTAGTGGGATGTATTTCTTAAAGACTACAGTTGAAGCAGAACTTGCATTTGGACGGAAATCTGTCTAGACAATCCTCTGATCTCGTCTGTTCAAATCATGTTTGAATCTCTGCATAAAGCCGTAGATAGACGGACCATTTAGCTTCTCAATGGACCATGGTCCTACAGAAAAAAAAGATAATTGAAGTGTTTGTGACCATATGTTTGCTTGATGTTTACTGGATTATGTTACACACACACTTTGTGACGCTGCTCCCATTGGTGGTTTTAATTGTACCAACACAGAGAAAAAAGTGCAATGTTTCACTTACCACCCTCATAGCATATTATTAATGTGTTAGGTTTAGCATATTAAACTTATTAATTTCCATCTGTATTTGATTATTATTATTTAAACCGCATATGCCTATGCCTACATTCAATTTACCATATTTAAAGGTGCTGTATGTAAGTTTTTGACTACTAAATCATAAAAGTACCATATTATGTTTGCAGATATTTAGGAAACATGCTGAGTTCACATACTCGTTTCTCAGAAAAACACTGCTATAGCCAGTTATTTTACTTTAAAATGTGAATGTCTTCTTTTGTTTTGGTCTGTGCGATAATGCACGTTGCCAGTTTACCCAATAGTATTCCGACACCACAGGTTGCCAGTTAGTGGAAAAAACATTGTATTGCTGCCATGGAAGCCGGCAAACAAACTGGGTCAGAGATCGCAGACTCTACCCGACCTAAAAAGCCTCGGCATCCATCTAAACATCTCTATGAACGGAAGCACATTAAAACGCGGATAAATCAACTCATTAACTTACAGTGTGTAAGTCTCCTCGTCTTCCATTGTCAACTGCGCTTGTTCCTGTTGCGTGTTCTCAAACCTGTGTGAGCGTGGAGTCTAAGGTGGAGGGGGCGGGGCAAACAATACTTTGAATTTGGACTGCAGTACCCATTTCAACCACTAGCTGTCATTCTTACATACAGCTCCTTTAAAAAAATTCAATGTTACTTGTTTGCCTCCTAAAATTTGAATTTTATTAATAATAAACTAACTATTTTATACACTAAAAAATGCTGGGTTAAAAACATAGACTGTAAAAAAAATATGGACGTAGTGTCTGTGACGCCATCCAGGTTTCTGAAGAGCAGTTTTGAAGCATAAAGTCGGCCATTGCCATCTTGGCAGCGTGTCATCACGCGTCACTCCCGGATAACAGAAAATGGGCAAAGAGGCGGGACGTGGCTGGAGCTGAGGTGATGTGAGGACTAACAGACAGCAGACAAACGACAATCCACCTGTCACTCAAAGTGGCCACGCCCTTAATTATGCAGAACTTTAATGCTTTATATAAAGTAAACGAATGAGTTATAAAAAAAAAAAAATCACCGCCCTCACAGTTGTCATGAAGGGCAAAACAAAAATTTGTACCAGGCTGTAAACATGTTTTTTTCTGCTGTAAAGTTGGGCATTTTAACATGGGGCTCAATGAGATTCTCTAGCGGCCAGTCGATGAATTGCAGTTTAAGTCACTTCTGTATTGGCTTCAGGAGAAACTGGGGGAGGTTGCCGCTTGGTTAAAAACAACCCAATTTGGATTATGTGGCAACCCAATTTGGATTATTTGGCAACCCAGCTCTGGGTGAATATTGGACAGAACACATGCTGGGTCAGTCAATTTGATATAGAAGGTTTTTCATTTTAAATAATAAAAATGCACTCTAAAATCTCAATATACATAAGACAGGAACAGTTCATAGGCCTATACAATATTTTAATTCAATGGCAAGTCAGTCTTTTACAGTCATAAAATACTCAAAAACATTTAGTAAATGTTTTAGGATGTGACAGGAGCAGCAACAGCAGCCAATGGGAATCTGTGGAAAGAAAACGGGTATCAGTAGGCTGTTCCAGTTCATTAAATGACAAACTTATATATTCATTTTTGAAAAGTTACATAAAAAAAACAGCTTTGTGCCATCTCATCTGTCAGGCATTTAAGTTTCAACCGTCAAACGTATACAGCCAAGACGCTAGTGCACTCAACAGCGCTTTTATTATAGTCAATGGAGCGCACGGCAACTTTGACAGCCGGAATACAATGTAATACAAAAACCTTAATTTCATTCAGGAATTTCCCCATAGGAAGTTTTCTCTCAGAACAGAAAACAAAATGACCACTAAAAATGTATCCAGTTTTAACCGGTTTGGCACAGACTACCCAACATTGGGTTACACTGACTCAGCGCTGGGTACACTCTAAAAAATGCTGGGTTAAAAACAACCCAAGCTGGGGTAAAAATGGACAAACCCAGCGGTTGGGTTGTTTTAGCCAGGCGGTTGGGTTAAATGTTCGCCCAACCTGCTGGGTAGTTTCATTTAACTCAACTATTGTTTATAAATTACTGTATTCCTTGATTAAAATGAACCCAAAGTATGTTGGAAATTAACATTTATAACGTTTAATAAATGAACTAATACGTTTAATGAATAATAATTAAACGATAAACATTTATTAAATTGCTTATTATAAATTCCTTTTGATTATTATTGTTGCCTCTAGTAATTATGTGTCTGATTTTTAATTTCCAACCTATTTTGGGTTCATTTGAAGCCAGCCATATAGTAATTTTTAAACAATAGTTGGGTTAAATAAAACTGCCCAGCACGTTGGGCAAACATTTAACCCAACCGCTGGGTTAAAACAACCCAAACGCTGGGTTTGTCCATTTTCAACCCAACTTGGGTTGTTTTTAACCCAGCATTTTTTAGAGTGTAGGTATATATGATGACCTAGCAGCTGAGTTACAGAAAAACTACTCAGCACATGGGTAAAAATGTAAAAAAAAAAAAAAACAATAAAATGACCCAGCAGGCTGAACCCAGCATTTGGGTTAAAATTTTAGAGTGTAATAAAATGACTAATACAAAATAAATAAACAATAACAATACACTTATATTTATGAATACTGTTTAAATAAATACCCACATGACTGGCTTTGGCTATTAGTAATGGGGTGTTGTGTAAGAAACAGTTGATAAAATGCATTTACTAGCTACTACATATAAAGAACTTTAATTTATGATATTTGTGTTCTGATAGAGTTATGGCTCTATTAGCTCTTATGATTAATTGAGCACCAAATCAATTTGCAGAAGCCATATTGCTTTCCACATGACTGATCTGATTTCAGCTCAATATCCAGTGAACCCAGTAAACCCAGATGTCTATTACAAATGCAAGGAGGTGCCAAACGTGTGTTCAGTTCAATAGAATTCACAGATGTATAACGGTAGTTAATTTAGTGCCAGGCTGACATTTACCGTCCTCATAAATTACATCATCTGGATTTTGTAGGCGTGAACTGAGATCTTGTTGCCTTGTCAATATGGAGCATCTGATTTTGATGGCAGTTTGTGACCTGGGAAAGCAAAGACACAGACTATTATAATTATTCCCTCTCCCTAGTATACTAATAGAACACTTGAAGTTTATTCAAGTGTTCTATTAGTATACGTCTTTTAAAATAAGAAATTTCAGTCTACTTTTTATGTACTTAAAATTGCACTTAAGTATACTTGACTTATACTGACAGAAACATCCATACTTCTATCTTTTGATTGAGATAACTTAAAAGTATAATTAAGTATTCAACCTATATACACTCACCTAAAGGATTATTAGGAACACCTGTTCAATTTCTCATTAATGCAATTATCTAATCAACCAATCACATGGCAGTTGCTTCAATGCATTTAGGGGTGTGGTCCTGGTCAAGACAATCTCCTGAACTCCAAACTGAATGTCAGAATGGGAAAGAAAGGTGATTTAAGCAATTTTGAGCGTGGCATGGTTGTTGGTGCCAGACGGGCCGGTCTGAGTATTTCACAATCTGCTCAGTTACTGGGATTTTCACGCACAACCATTTCTAGAGTTTACAAAGAATGGTGTGAAAAGGGAAAAACATCCAGTATGCGGCAGTCCTGTGGGCGAAAATGCCTTGTTGATGCTAGAGGTCAGAGGAGAATGGGCCGACTGATTCAAGCTGATAGAAGAGCAACTTTGACTGAAATAACCACTCGTTACAACCGAGGTATGCAGCAAAGCATTTGTGAAGCCACAACACGCACAACCTTGAGGCGGATGGGCTACAACAGCAGAAGACCCCACCGGGTACCACTCATCTCCACTACAAATAGGAAAAAGAGGCTACAATTTGCACGAGCTCACCAAAATTGGACAGTTGAAGACTGGAAAAATGTTGCCTGGTCTGATGAGTCTCGATTTCTGTTGAGACATTCAGATGGTAGAGTCAGAATTTGGCGTAAACAGAATGAGAACATGGATCCATCATGCCTTGTTACCACTGTGCAGGCTGGTGGTGGTGGTGTAATGGTGTGGGGGATGTTTTCTTGGCACACTTTAGGCCCCTTAGTGCCACTTGGGCATCGTTTAAATGCCACGGCCTACCTGAGCATTGTTTCTGACCATGTCCATCCCTTTATGACCACCATGTACCCATCCTCTGATGGCTACTTCCAGCAGGAAAATGCACCATGTCACAAAGCTTGAATCATTTCAAATTGGTTTCTTGAACATGACAATGAGTTCACTGTACTAAAATGGCCCCCACAGTCACCAGATCTCAACCCAATAGAGCATCTTTGGGATGTGGTGGAACGGGAGCTTCGTGCCCTGGATGTGCATCCCACAAATCTCCATCAACTGCAAGATGCTATCCTATCAATATGGGCCAACATTTCTAAAGAATGCTTTCAGCACCTTGTTGAATCAATGCCACGTAGAATTAAGGCAGTTCTGAAGGCGAAAGGGGGTCAAACACAGTATTAGTATGGTGTTCCTAATAATCCTTTAGGTGAGTGTACTTGGCTTGTGTAATTGTGTTTAATCTTTTGATTGAGAACTTTTTTTTTTTACATAGTTTTACATACAGTCTTATTAAACATACATTGTTTGAAAATATTGATTAGAATATTGATATAAAACAGATCTGATCCTAATTCTGCGTATCTGAATTTGTGTAGGCTAGTCCATCGGTAGTGCACATAGGAATTTACTTCAAATCTACTTTACTCTTTAAGCTATGATAAAATGTTTTTAAAATGAGTTAAAGTACAGTTAAAGGTATATTTCAAGTATAAAAAATGTATATCTACATTTGAACATAGTAGTATACTGAAAGTGCAAAAGTAATATATAAATGGTAAACTATAAGTATAATGTTATGTTCACTTATACTAGTTTAGTAGTTTACTGAGAGTACACTTCAAAGTGTACTTTCATAAACTAAAAAATACTACTTGTATTAAAATAATAAACTACTAGTATACTTATGCAATACAAATGAGAAACCTGGTTGTGCACTTAAAGTTTACTGTTACACTTAAACATATACTTTTATATACTAAAAGTGGGCCAATTTAGTCCCAAGCAGTATTGAAATAGTACACTATAGCCATGCACAAGTGGTTATGAGCTGTCAAAACGTCATAAGAATGTTAAATAGTACAAATTTGTGTGGTGTAGTTGCACCATGTTGCTTAAACTGACAAATGTGATCTGCAGAGACACCAGAACTGTTACCTGCTAATGATGAAGAATCTCACAAGAGAAGTTAATGAGATCTCACAGTTACCCACACATTTACCTCATTACTGTGAATACTTGAAGACAGTACAGTCTCCCTGTGAGAAATTCATCATTGAGGCTGACAATGAAAGTCACTTTATAGTGATTGTCCTTCCCTTCTTCACTGAATTGAGCCAAGATTAAGAAGAAGGCATTTATGCGGCATGCAGTCGCATTCAATACCAATGTGATCATTCAAACAACCTCAGAAGGCCACATACATAATTGTTACTCTTCCCAAATGGAACAATGTCAACATATGCATAGAAATTTGTTTGGGTGCACAAAATTAAATGTGGCACAGCTGATGCATTTTTTTATATCGCAATCATAAAAGTAATTTGGGCTACATTATGTGTTTAGTTCATATGGTGCCCTCCTCTAATATTGCCACCCTTAGGCAGCTGTGAAAATAAATCGGCATTGTTTATTCTTTCATTAAAGTAAAACAATTGAAAGTGAGGGGAAAATCACGGTAACACTTTACAATAAGGTTTCATTAGTTAATGTAGCTAACATGAACTAACCACGAGCAGTACATTTGCTACTGTATTTGTTAATCTTTGTTAACATTAGTTAATAAAAATACAGCTGTTCATGGTTTGTTCATGTTAGTTCACAGTGCATTAACTAATGTATTATTAATTAACAAAGATTAATAAATGCTTTAGAAGTGCAGTTCATTATTAGTTCATGTTAACTAATAAACCTTATTGTAAAGTGTTACCCAAATCACATTATGTGGTTTTCTCCAATGCACGTTGGCCACAATTATTGGCACCCCTAGAGTAATATCTCTGAAGTATATTCCCATTCATATTTATGCTTTTTTAGGGTGACTAGGAACATGAAATTGTCCAGCCATATATATATATATGAGGAAACACAAAGGCCAAATTCCCTTAATAATCATCACAATGAGTAAAGCCACAGAATATAGCAAAAGATTGTTGAGCTTCACAAAACAAGAAAAGAGCTAAAGCATTGAAAATCCCCATTTACACCATCAGGGCAATAATTAAGAAGTTCAATCAGCTAAAGATGTTATGAATCTGGACGTGTGTGTATATCGTCCTAATGCACGAGAGGAGGAGCGTTTGAGTGGACAAAGACTCTCCAAGATCACAGATGGAGAATCGCAGAGATTAGTTGAGTCTTGGGCTCAGAAAGACTAAAAACTGTCTCAAACAGCTCCTACATCAGCACAAGATGTTTGGGAAAATCCTCCTCGCTCATCCAGAAACAAACTCCAGCATATTCAGTGGTCAGACACGACTGGAGCTTCAGACGGGACCTGGTTCTGGGGTCACATGACACTAAAACAAGAGCTTTTGGGAGCAAACCCACCAGATGGAAATAAAAAGCACCCCATGCCCACGGTTAAATACACCGCTGGATCTTTAATGTTGTGGCCTGTTTTATTGCTGGAGGTCCTGGACTTCATGTTCAGACACATGGCATCATGGATTCTAGCAAATACCAGCAGATAAAACATCAAAACCTGCTAGAAATCTTATAATGGGCCACACTTATACTTATAATGCGAATTGCTTAAAAACTGCAGATTTATTTTCACAGCCACCTTTGCTCATATTTACCAAGGGTGGCAATATTAGTGGAGGGCACTGTACACCAAATGTAAATACACACCCAATCAGATTTGTGAAGTCATAAATGACACACAGAAGGAGTCATGGAGATCATAGGATGATCCCTTGTTTGTGCATGATCAGGAGAGGTGGAGCATGATAAAACAGCTGGCTCTATTCACCCTCCAGAAGTCTCATTAACCTCACAACACAAATCATAACGCCAACACAGCACTCTGTGAAGAAAGGGACAGCGCTCAAATTGACTTTCACGCTTTAACACCCTACTCTTCTCCCTGTAGTCTCTTTTTAGCTTAGACAACTTCTGCTTGCTTTCTAATTAAATGTCAGTAATGAATGTAATGAATAAAGATAATGATTTTCTTTTATCCCCTTCCTCTTTTTTAATTATCATCCTTTATTCATTTACTAGTAAAGTGTGTAACTTCTTTGACACTAGCGCCCTTATACTGTGTTGGTTTCCTGTTTATACTTATTGTGTTTGGTGGTCCAAAATCTGCCATCTGCTGGTTAGAGAAAATATAGTTTTAGAAAGAAAGTGTAATTACCATATACATCCAACAGAGGGCCATAGAGAACCATTCATTTTTCTGGATGTGGCTAACTGCTCTTATAACAGCTTTGCGAGGTGTATTTTGTGAATATGTATATATATATATATATATATATATATATATATATATATAAACAGTATAAAATACATTCTTTCTTCAAAGGTATTTTGAAGTGTCCCGTTTTTGCAATAACGCCACATAAATTTGCAAATATTGACTTGATTGTAATCACATATTATTTATATCAATAATACAAATGTATAAAGATAATTAACTTTAGAATAAGATAAAAATAAAAAATCAGCAATAAGCATGAACAGAAGTGAAGAGTGTACACTCACGTGTGTGTGTGTGTGGCCTGGTAAATCCTACGTTATGATAAAATGTACAGTTTGTACAGTATAAAAACCATTACGTCTATGGAAAGTCCCCATAAAACATGAAAACCCAACATTGTGTGTGTGTGTGTGTGTGTGTGTGATCATGTATGTTCCACATTGCATTTGTGCTGTACTACCAGGCCTTCATTTATGTGTGGAAATGTTCAGATTTGTTTTTTTCCGATTTTTGACAAATGAAAAAACAAGTTTTTCCTTCATTTACAATGTAAGGGTCATTCAAACAAAAAAATACATACATATAAAAAAAACTAATGATTAGTTCACCTTCCAAGTCTTTTTTTGTTGTTCTTGTTGTTAATTTCTCACGTGACGGACACAACAATGTCATTGAATCAATGAATCTTTCTTGAACGACCAATCAGAGAAATGTTCTGATAGAGCCACAGAGTGTTTACACTCTTAGATCCTCAATAGTGCAATTTGGGTTATGTCTCTGACACATCTGGAGAGAAAACAATTAGAACTGACAAAATGTATGTCCTAGAGAGGTTCTTGTATTTTAGTTTGTTCAATCGTTTTTCCACTTATCTTCAGACCAAATGTAATTACAAGGAGCAAGCTAAAAAACACCACCTGACGATAACATCAAGGTAGCTCCTTGTTTGGCTTGGCCGTGAACAGAGACCTATACAATTAGCAGATGGCAACCATGTCATTATGCCACTCCATTCATTAGCTTGTGAAGATCCTGATTCATGTGATGTCACTTTAGATGTTGCATTTGAGTGGTTTGTTACTTTATTTCAATTTTCCTTCATTAAAATACTTTTTTACGCCTTGCAGAAGTTTACTGAGGCCCCCTAGTGGGCCACTGGTGTAAAGATCAGGAGCCAGTGATCTACATCTGCTGAAAAACTGAGGAGTTTGATTTGACACACATGCTTTGACACCAGTAATAAAAGACATGAAGTGTTTTTCTCCCTATTTAATTCCACTTTTTTTTGATGATGATTCCCTGCTGACACTATCAGAACAGACCCAGAAGTTGAGAACCATTAAATTATTATGAAATGTGATATTTACTCTATATTTTTATATAATAAAATATAACAACCCTCCTAATATAGGCTATTAATTATACTGTATGTTTACTCCGATCAGGCATAACATTGACTAATATATAATATAATAATAACTAATATTGTGTTGGTCCCCCTTTTGCTGCCAAAACAGCCCTGACCCGTCGAGGCATGGACTCCACTAGACCCCTAAAGGTGTGCTGTGGTATCTGGCACCAAGATGTTAGCAGCAGATCCTTTAAGTCCTGTAAGTTGCGAGGTGGGCCTCCATAGATTGGACTTGTTTGTTCAGCACATCCCACAGATGCTCGATTGGATTGATCTGGGGAATTTGGAGGCCAAGTCAACACCTCAAACTCGTTGTTGTGCTCCTCAAACCATTCCTGAACCATTTTTGCTTTGTGTCAGGAGCATTATCCTGCTGAAAGAGCCACAGCCACCAGGGAATACCGTTTCCATGAAAGGGTGTACATGGTCTGCAACAATGCTTAGGTAGGTGGTACGTGTCAAAGTAACATCCACATGGATGGCAGGACCCAAGCTTGCCTTCTATCCATAGTGCATCCTGGTGCCATGTGTTCCCCAGGAAAGCGACGCACACGCACCCGGCCATCCACGTGATGTAAAAGAAAACGTGATTCATCAGACCAGACCACCTTCTTCCATTGCTCCGTGGTCCAGTTCTGATGCTCATGTGCCACTGTTGGTGCTTTCGGTGGTGGACAGGTGTCAGCATGGGCACCCTGACTGGTCAGCGGCTATGCAGCCCCATACGCAACAAACTGAGATGCACTGTGTATTCTGACACCTTTCTATCAGAACCAGCATTAACTTCCTGAGCAATTTGAGCTCCAGTAGCTCGTCTGTTTGATCGGACCACACGGGCCAGCCTTCGCTCCACACGTGCATCAATGAGCCTTGGCCGCCCATGACCCTGTCTCCGGTTCTCCACTGTTCCTTCCTTGGAGCACTTTTGATAGATACGGACCACTGCAGACCGGGAACACCCCACAAGAGCTGCAGTTTTGGAGATGCTCTGACTCAGTCGTCTAGCCATCACAATTTTGCCCTTGTCAAACTCACTCAACTCCTTACGCTTGCCAATTTTTCCTGCTTTTAACACATCAACTTGTTCACTTGCTGCCTAATATATCCCACCCACTAACAGGTGCTGTGATGAAGAGATAATCAGTGTTATTCAAGCTCTGCCCACTCGTTCACAATCCCCGGAGTACTGATCACCTGCACCTGCACCCCATCATCACAGACACTTTATAAGCACACTCTCCCAGCACTTCAGTGTCTGGTCTCGTTACACATACCTGGACTCCTTACCTGAGAGCACAGCGTCTTCCTCATCTCCAGTTCCTCGGTCCTTGTGTTCTCCAATTCCCTGCAATCTATAAACTCTGATATCCTCAGCTAAGTGACTGTCTGAAGTGCTAGTTCTCATCTTTACCTGCATTACCCTAACCCTGTGTTTGTGTCTCCGTTTAAATAAACACCACTAAGTTTACCTCATCCTCTGCCTCCGTCTGTGTCCTGACATATGTTATGCCTGATTGGTGTATATTTAATGTAGAATATAGTTTAGGCCTAAATAAATTAAAAACATTACAGATAAAGACCATTTAAACCAAGCGCACCGAGATTCTCATAAAAAGTTAAAGTATCATAATAAATTCCAGCGTTGAAATAGCATTTCTTATTTTTATGCTCACTTACTTTCTCTTTATGCTCACTACTTCAAAGTAGTCCAAAAAATAGATGGGCCAACAAGCCTCATTCTTCCACGTCCATACAGGTATCACAAGGATAAATGAAAATTTGAAAACATCAAGCCTTTTAGGGAGGTAAACATGCAGCCGGGCAGACGGTTTTATTGCTTGAAGCACGTTCCATCCAGGAAATGGTCCTCTCGTAGAATTCATGCTTTTTGATGCACATCCAGCTCCATGTTTCCTCAAATCACCTCTGCACTCTTGCCTGTGCTACTAACGTTGCCATTGAAATATAAGATCATGACATAAACAAGTTTATTTCAGCTAAAGTGAGACACACCAGTATAAGTGGCAGCAAAATGACAAAACTGTGTTTGCTTTGAGCAAACAGGCCTGAGTTGATTCATTCTGATTCATGATTTTGTGATTTAGTTTAAACTCAAAGCCATTATCCCCTTGCTCATGCCACTTTCTCTGATGAGTCGACAGCCGCAAGCAGCAATAAAACCTTTCTCGGCTGCATCAACTCATTAAATACACTGTCTCCAGCTGGGCCCAATGCTATAGCATTTTTTTACCTGGTGTTTAGCCTACCTAAAATGTATTTATTATTACCCTGTGTGAGGTGAGGTGAGGTTATTCTAGTATAGATGTTCACTGAAAAAAGTGATGGTCTCAATTGTGGTCTCTTACTTATGCAAAAAGTACAGAGTGTGTGTTGACCACAAAGAACATTGCTTGTGTCCAAAAAAACCCCACTATTTGCTAAATGGCAAATAAACAGTGAATGTGGACTCAGTCCACTAGAGGAAGCACTTTAGTATTAATTCAATATAAACGGAGGCATGCTTTTCTCTTGAAACCCAGTAGGTGGCGCTGTGGGACTTGTTATAAACCCTACCTGTGCACTACCATATTATAAATATTTTCTGCAGTATATAGTATTATACATTTAGTCTAGTAGCCAGCCCATAGAGCCCCAATGTGAACCCTGAAATGTTGAGTACACCAAAGTTTTATTGTGAAATGTGAAGTATGGGTCCCCAGCATACAGAAACTGCCGGGTGCTAATTTGCATATATTGACAATTAGCATAATTAGCATTATTAGCTTAATCGTCCAATTTGACCACATATTTTGCACTGTATGGCCAATTTCTACAATATGTGAGTGGTTTCATTTCTGGCACTTTCAGACTTCAAAATGATAACAAATTTGAATACATTTAGACATTTTTTTAAATACATTTTGGACAAAATTTTAGGTTATCTTCATGGTAAACACAATCTCACATTTCAGAATCACAAGAGCTCTTGCTCTTTGATGTGAATGTTGATAACCTACATTTTTTTTATATTTCTTGAGGTCCGGTCATGTTTTTATGCAAATAAGCTGTTGCAGCTAGCTGTTGTAGTTGTAATAAGTATGTTGTAAAGCAAGGGAGCATAGTCTAGTTTTAAAGTCGAATTTTTTTTTTCTTATATCGCCTTAATATTCGTACAAAAGTCAGTCAAGGGATTTAATGTTGACATTTTAATGTTGACATTATGTTTTCACATTAAGATAAAAGGTGGACAGAGTTATAATGACAGTATTGCTCAATACATTGTGCATTTCTAGTCAGATATATTTTGTGGGTGAATCTGGTGTTCTAAAATAAGTCACCATTATTTAAAAATTTCGGATTCTTTTAAAAAAATTCAGACTTCTTGTGGTTTGATAAGGAAAGGATTAAAAACAGTCGATATTCAGTGTGATTGCTGCTTTCTCAAGTTGTTGTGGAGGATTATTTAACCATTCAAGGGTTAAGTACTTTCACAACAAAGAGAGATGATTTGATCAGGTCGAAATGTCGGGATAGAAGTGTCTGTCTGCACCATGCAGTGGCAAAGATGGCGACTTTAAAATGTCTGGGTCCAAAGGAATCGCTACTATGCTAATTAGGAGCTCGGAGACACAGCCATACATGAGATTTTGTCAAACATTATTACTAGTGATGGTGCTTCATCAGCTTCTGTGCTATGTCCGCTATGTTCGGAGGTGAGGCCCTCTTGGTTAGCCTTGACCCGGATTGCCCAGACTCAGTTTTAACTCATGCGTCTGGCAGAGTTTTAACTTGGTCCTCGTTGGATCTAGCAACTTGCGGACCAACCTGGGCAGCCCTTCTGCCATGCGGGGCCTGTCATGGCATGTATATAGTGTATATTTGTACATAGTTCGTTGATCACACATGGTGATGGGCTTAGGTGATGTCATCGCATTGGGTGTCCTAAAGAGCTACCCCATTAATATGTGTCGTACAGTTGCAGGATCCAAGTTATGTCAAATACCCGCATTGCTTTATCCTCCAGAAATGCATAACAAAGATTCATCGTTTATCCAAAAAGCAATTTTGAATCTTCAAAAGTGTCAGGAGGGGATTCAGCTTCACTACACCCTGAAAACAATGCATCAACATTCACAAGAGCACTCATGATTCTGAAATGTAAGATTATTTTGTTTACCATAAAAATTCCCTAAAATTACAAAAGATGAAATAAAATTAGCTCTTTAAAATCTGAAAATGCCAGAAATGAAATCAGCATCCTCTAAAACCACTCACATATTGTAGAAATTGGCCATACAGTGCTAAATATGTGGTCAAAATGGACTATTAAACTAATTATGCAAATTGCTCAACATATGCAAATTAGCATCCGACAGTTTCTGTATGCTGGGGACCCATACTTTACATTTCTGCAATAAAACGTTGGTGTACTCAACATTTCCGGGTTCACCTAGTTGGCTACTAGACTAATTACACATATGCTAATTTGGCTGTAAAAGAGAAGTAAAATGAGCATTATTTTGGTCTACTGTCCTTTTACTTTCATATTAATTTGTCAGTTTTAAAACCTGCATTTGAAGTTGTTTGTCATATCTTTTTGGTTTTTTAGCATAAAATCTGAGGACACTGTGTGCAATACTGTATCCCACAATGCAATGTGCCCTTGACCTTTGATTTCCTGTGACAAATGATCATCTGCAGATTTTAACAATCCTTCTTATTTGATCAGACTGAAAATATTGTATTAAATATTGAATATAATATACAGCCATCATCATTTAGCTGAAGTTAAGGGGTGCAAAGGGTCTCTTGCAACACAAACTTAATTAAAACACTTCTGAACTAACGGTGTACAGTTGATTACATCATTTCAACTGCTTTACATCAACTGCACTTAAAGGCACAATATGTAAGATTTTTTTGATGAAAATATCCAGAAACCACTAGAACAAAGTTATATATTTTGTTGATGTGTACTTACATTATCCCAAATGTTTCCAAGAATGTTTAAATCCAGAGAAATTATATTATGATTTTAACCAGGACACGGACCGTGCGTCGCCTATCAATGACATCATACCGCGTTACCCTCGATTTCCAGGTTTTATTTTGTAGAAATCATGGAAACACCAAAGACGCTTTAATATATGATGTGTTTTATTAGACGGGTGAGCAACTGTTTGCATCATTCATGGACAGAAAACTAATCATTGTTCTCCAGCTCAACACAGTTAGTCTTATTGTTTAAATCTGGTTTTCTTGATTTACCGCGAGTACCATGTTTTACCATGCCTAACATCGATCTAGCTCACTGCAGTGTGAACAAGTGTCTCGTAGTCGCCGCTGAGTGAACGCTCAGAGTAGCATTATAACATAACTTTAACACACTCAAATGTGTGTAAATATGATAAAACAGCGCTGCGTTACCACATACACGAGCGGAAGAGGAATCGCTCGTCTGCGGCAGAATAAAAGCTCTGCCAAAACAAGGCGCCATCAAGCTACACTTGAATAAGCGACCTCTAGTGGCGAAAAATTACATATTGTGGCTTTAACCTTTTAACAATGACATTGACATAAACGTTCATTTTTGAGAGCAGATAATTGAGCACAGGCGGAACTTTTGTTGTTGTGTGTAATGTAACGGTTTAATGATCTACAGCAAACTATAGAGAGCTTTGGTGATAACTAAGCAAATATTGAATTACTTCAATAGTATTTTCCCTCTAGAAATGACATCAAAATTCGAAAACTGACCACCAACCGCAACTTTCGACACCATCGTTGCGTCCGAAATACTTCCCTACTATAGTGTGCGAAAAACAGTGCGCCCTATGATCCAAATACATAATAGGGTGAATTCAGGTTGATTGGGACACTTTTTCCAAGTCATCTCAATGGCAAAAAGGGTCCCACCCTGAATTCACCCTATTCTAAAAAACAGTAGGCGAAAAGTCCCCGGGTGACCTACTACTTCTGCTGCCGAGATTCTGAAGTGCACATTCAATGGACACGTTACAATTTTTTTTATTGAACAATATATTTATGAATGGAATTTATAAATGGAAGTGAAGCGACGCAACAACTGAGGTCATAACAAGGACAGTAACAACATGGCGGATGTAGTACCAGAGATGTGCTACTACATCCAAGTCGCCTACTTATACTATGCCCTAAAAGTATGTACTCTTTATTTTTTTTATTTTTGAGTCTGTAGCAGAAGAGTAAGCAAACTTTGGGACATACTTAGTCACAATTGCACAGCTCTTTCTCTTAATTACATGCATCCTGTCACCATTTAAACTGTCCTGTCAATCATCTTGACATGGTTAAAATCATCCACATTCAATTCAATTTAATTTCCTACCATTTCTGAGAGAAATGTAGTAGCGTGTTGATCTGCCAGTCGTGGCGTTTGTTTGCTGTTGCAGATGAATATGTGGATAACATTATAAATATAAACATTGAATATATTTTCGTCCGGTTAGATACTGATAATCACTCAAACCCCTTTATCTAAACCTCTCTACTTAACCGTCGGACTGACTCACACATCCGCCATGATTGTAGTTTTTTTAAACCGTTTTTAATAGTGTTTGTAGTTCTAATCGAATCCTTGAGGCTGTTAGAGTGCACGATCCGGGTATCTTTGGAACACTCATTTCAACTACGATTTGGGAGACACTTCTAATTTCGAATACTATTTTAGGATGGACATTATGTGAACTGGGACGCAGCGATGGTTTTATTATTGGGAGATACTCTACCAGTGGAAAAAGCATAACAGCTAACTTGGATCACCTGTGCCTTGATAACCAATCACATTACAGCCTTGACATCATTGCATTTCATTCAGAGTTGTGCAACAGTCAATCACTGTATATTGTGAAAACAATGTTAACAAAGGTATTGAATACATTGTTAATTTAAGCTTTAAGGTTCAAAAAGTGTTTAAAATATGATATAATTTTCGTATCCCGTCACCAATTAATGCCACACATTGTTTTGTATTACTGTATGCTATGCAATGTTTGTTACTCGTTATCTTCAATAAAATCAAAAAACAGTCAATCACTGTTTGCAGATACCAAATGAATGAGAAGTGCCTTAAACTAAATCATACTTGAGAAGTCAGACAATTGTGTGACTTCTTTTATAAAACAGCATTTTTTTTTTTTCAGTGTAAACTCTAAAAATAGATTAATCCAAAACAAATGTATCGATTCATTAAATGATAAACTATTTCCTCACAAAAGCTCTCCTACATTGACAGCAATTAAAAATAGGCTTGTCTGCTTTCCTTGCTAGTTGGTAGCAAGTCATTCTAGAGTGCATTTGATTGGACAAAAATCTGTGTAGTGTGGGATGAGTCATCAGCAATTTTGCATTTGTGCTGAAGGTTAACTTTTTCCACATTTTCTGAACTAAGTGTACACTAGCATATAGATGATTTTAAAGCTAACATGTGGACTAAAAGCAAATTTTGATGGGGTCTTTAAAATGTTACCATACTTGGCAATGGACATTGCTGCAAATGTTGAAAGAAGACCAGAGCGCTTTAATCTCCTGTCACGCTACACTCTTTAATTGGCCAAAAAGGCCTGCCAGACTTAATTTGCCTGCATTAAAAGGAAGAGTTAGAAAGTAGGACAGAAAAGTCACTTGCTAAGCTTCAAAATTGATGCTTCTTTGGCACTCGCAGTATTTGGTTTTACATTTTGTGCTGCAGACCTCACACTGAGATGGATGGGAAATTGCTGATCTAGTGCTCTTGTGGTGTATATGAAGACAAACAAGAGCCATGCGAGTTATTTCAACAAGGTGGCAGCCAATTTCAGTGGGTTCTATTAGCATGGTTTGTTCAATTAGCCATAAAATTATACCTCTAATTGACCATACTTTTGATTCCCTCATAAGCAAGGCCTAAGATCTGAGAAAAATCACTCTGAAACCTGCTCCTCAGATGGCACATGATCTATCAAACCAGCTTGAGAATTATAAAGGGGAATTTCACAGTCAAAGGGAACCTCCCTTTGTTCCATCTCTTCTGAAACATGCTGACAAGCTGAAGAGAATATGTCAGACATGTGCCTGTTGGCCACATTTGATTTTTAACAGCTATGTAAATCACACAATTTGTGCTGTTATAAAGCCACTTCACACGTTTCAAACTCAGACACTCCAACCAACCTAACCTAAATTTGCACTTTTCTTCTTTTTTTGACGTAAAGTTCTTACAATAAAGTGTCTGTCTGTGAATATTATACACAGTCTGTATTTCTTAGGAGGAAAAAAAGGTTTCATATATTTAAAATTTGTTTCTCAGTTAACTGATGACACGCAAGTACAGAAGAAAGCCGCTCAGTCATCTTATCTATTTAAACCTATATTTGTTAGGCTTTTAGATGGATTTAGCTGGAAATGCAGAGATGGAAACAAGCTTTGCCAAAATAACGAGTAGCTTTTAAAAGCCATCAGTAAATTAGTTTTTTATTATCAGCAAAGCTACAATGTTCCCTATGGGTTTAAGAAAATGACATTTATGAGACAATGTCGCCATGAAATCTCTGCGAGACAGAGATTTAAAGTTTTCCCCAACTTTGTCTCATTTTATAACATGGCTCTCTGGATTGATTCTGATTGGTCAGTAAAGGAATTTAGCGGTCAGATATTTCACTAGATTTCCCATTGACTATGGCAAATCACACAGTGCCCTTTCATATAAACGCAAATTGTGCTATTTTGCATATCAGTAATCAACTGTATTTAAAAATCACCAGAGGACTTTAGCATTAATATTGTTGCACTGTTAAAAATAATAATTTTTACAGAAAAAAGGCAGCTCCGGTTGCCAGAATAATCCTGTAAAAATACTGTATGTAAATATTTACAGAACAACCTGCAAATGTGACTTTAAAACTGCAATTGTTGCAGATATACGCAAGGAAAAGGTGAGGTAAGGATCTAATTGCATCGGATTTATTTAAAAAAAAAAACAGACAAACTCTATGCAGGAATGCAGATGCCAATAATCCAAACAAGGCTGAAGATAATCCAAGCAAGTGACACAAATCCAAGCACAGCAGCTTTACAAGGGGGAGGTAAAGACTATGACTGACAAACAGACTACTGAAACACAGGGGTATACACAAAACAAACAAGGCACAGGTGAAGGTAATGGATCGCTATGGCAACAAATATGGGTAACTATGGAAGCAAACAAGGCAACAATGGAAACAATAGGTGCGTCCCAATCCGCACTATATAATATGCACTATTCTGTGATGTTTTAAGTATAAAGAGTGCGAGTAGCGCGTTCACTTCACACTAAAAATTCCAAAATGAAAAAATGCACTTAAATGTACAGAATGTTGGACACTTCATTCACTTGACTGTCACAGCTTTAATTGCATAGAGGAGGGGGAGGGGCAGTCAGACAAAATAACCATATAAAAGTTCATACACTACACGCTTGAGTACTTAGTGCACAAGTGCATAGTGTACAGCGCATCATTTGGGACGCAACTAATGGCAAACAGGAACTAAACAGGAAGTGAAAGCAATTTACAAAGAAATTAATTTTAAACTGTTAAATCTAACAGCCCTTTTCTATGGAAGCTTGTTTCCGCCACGGAATAAAACATTTTAAAAGATAATTTGCGACTTTTCTCGCAATAATGTATAAACTCGCAATTGCGTGATATGAAGTCAGAATTGCGAGATATTGTTACAAACTAGGTGTATCAAAACTCACGAAGGAGAAGTTGGAACAGGAACTTTTAATAAGCAAATGACTCAGGGAACACTCAAAACACCAGTATATAGGAACGTCGACGGACAAACACTGAGAACTAAATACACAGAGGCAAACTAAGTAATTGACAAGACACAGGTGCTAGACATTACTAATTAACTGGACACAGGTGATGGAATGAACTCATTATGACAATGGCGGGAAAACTGAACAAAGGAACATGTGACAGAATCAAAAAACACAAGTGAAGCCAGACAGATATGTAACAGATATAAAGTCAGAATTGTGATATAAAGTCCGAGTTGTGAGAAAAAAATGAGTCCTAAATACAGTGCATGTTCACAATGACCATTTAAATAAAAGAATGATATAAACTCTGTTTTTGTTACGTACTGCTCCGAGAAACACTGGTAGAGGATCCAAACACAGCTTTATTGAAAGGGTTATCCACAATCGTAGTCAAGAGTTCAGGCAAGGTCAAAACACAGGCAGGGAGTCCAAACAACCAAACACAACCAGGCAGGGAACACAGGTAAAAGAGTAATCCAAGAACAGATAGGTAATCCAAAAACCAACAGACAAGAAACCAGGAAGAGCGCTCAAAATTGCAGTTGTTACACTAAACAAGACTTAACAAAGAATGACAGGGTGAACAGGCTAGATATAGGCAGAGGTAATAAGGTAAATGAGACACAGGTGTAAACAGTGAGTGCTGATGAGTCCGGGCAAAGGATTATGGGTGATGTAGTCTATGATGGAATGACAGTCCGGGTTGGAGTGCCCTCTGGTGGTGATCAGGGGCACTCACACTGGGGAATTGTTACAGTTTTACATCTTATATACATATTTAGATTAAATATTAAATAATAAATTCTCATTAATGGAGTTAAGCACTTAAATTACATGAAATCATTATCCAGAAGTTTCAACAATTTTTTATATTCTAATAAACAGAAATATTTGTAGTGGATGCGATGCTTTTGAACACATTTCCTGTGGAATGCTGCGTTTTAATGTTTTAACTACTGCGAAGATTGCTTGGTGTATGATAGCAGAACTATTTAAAATATTTTCAATGATCAATAAGCGCAATAAGGCCTATCTGTTTCCATTAAAAATATAAAGCAATTAAAAATACTATTTGGCCAGTGGAAAAAGACTGAGAAAAACTTTGTATTTTATACTATCTTGATTTATTTATGTATTTTATACTATCAATGATTTTTAGCAGTGTGACGGCACATCCGTAGCTCATATTTTCCTGATGTCTTATACCATTAAACATGGTATCACATGGATGAATATGCATATGCAAATTATATGCAAATGATGCATGGTAAAACTAGGCGTTGTAAGCTCCATATTTGGTCATTTCGGGGAGGAGACGGGGTGGAGATGCATTACGCACAATCTTCCGCTGACTGGGTTTTATAAAGGGAATTTTGCACAGGTTCTGGCGCACATAAATCTAAAACCGCAAAATCTAGCTTTTGTGCATACCCACACTTTTAGGATGAAATCTACGGAAAGTTTTAGCATATAGCAGAAATCAAAGATTCACGTCACTTTCCTGACAAATGAAAGATTTAGAGAGACTGGGTCTTTATTTTGGCCTATTACACTTGCCAATCTTCCCATATTTGTGTGAAGCTTGGTGCACATGATGTGTTTTAGGTGTTCTCTTACAAACACCCGGGCCCACACCAAGTAAAACAGAGCGACGTGCCAAAAAAAGCTGGTGGTTGGCTCTTTTAATAATGATTAAAGGTACATCCTAGGATGTGCCGGGACACATGTTTAGTGAGGTCATCGTGTGTTTCGGGTCTTTCAACATCATACCCACCACCAGGGTTGATCAGGCCATGGCCCACGAATCACTCCTCCTCGAAGACCTCTCTGCAGCCCTTTTTAAAATCATTTGTGCAAATTGGATTCAGTGGTTTCAACCGCTGCATAATGTTAATTACAGCTGAAATCTGATTATGGCTCAGAATATTTTCAGCAGCTGAAAGAGACACTCTTCAGTGGCGAGACCCCCGTCTGAAATCATATTTTCATCAACCTTAATCGCATTTAAGTTGCGGCGCTTAGGCTAAAAGCGTCTCTCCAGAAAGTTTATAAGGGAGCTTTCTGTTTTACACAGCTCCGTTCTGCTCCATTACAACACACCGCATGCCTGCTCCATGCTGAGGGCCTGTCTGCAGTGTCTCCCATCAACCCCAGTTAAATAAATTGAGTCAACAACTCACGATTCGAGTCACTGTATTATTATGGGCAATTAAGCCGGTGAACGCCACGTAGTTTATTTGGCGAATGTAGCTGCGGCTACAGTATGACTTAAATTAAAGGATCCATTTAGAAGTAGCCTGATGACAACTTTTTTAGGTTTAACAACAAACTTTTTATTACAGTGTTCTTTAGAACAGTGAATCTCAACCTTTTCCTGGATCCCCATCATATTTGAACTACAGAACCATAAAACCCCCTGAATAACATCGGCTCATTGACATCATTATTGTCTTTGTGACGACCAAATGCAAGCAAGTTATAATACACTACTAAAGGCATTTGACTTATCCAATATTCAGCCATATCATCAGTTATATGGCTTATTCCTTTATTCCAAGTATTTATATGACATATGATACTCAGATAGGCTACCCCCTGGACGTTCAGAAACGCTGCTTTAGAGAATTGTCTTTAATTGCTGTTTTTAAAAAACCAAAAGTTTTTTCTTGCAATTAAAATTAGGAGCTGCAATGAAAATTGTTAATGAAAAAACACTAATAATTAGGGATGCACCGATACCTTTTTTTAAGGACCGAGTACAAGTACCAATATTTTTTTTCTGGTACTCGCCGATACCTATACCTATACATTTATTAATTTATTTTTTTCCCTTTTTTTTTTTGGTGATGTGGCAGTTTTCCAAGCACAACACAGTGAGACTAATGAATGTAGGATAGCTTCTTTATTATTACTCGAATGAAAAAAGTATTATTTTTATGTGCTTATCACAAACTTAAAGCAGAAATGTCAGTGTCCAATAACCTTCAGAGGGCATAATTACCACTGCGAACTGCATGCTTTTTTTTTTTATTATGACAATGTGTGGGTTGTTGTCATTAATTTTGAAGTACTTCCACACCCCTGAGGCTGACATTGTGTCTGCTGCTGCCGCCGGTGTCTCTGTGCACGGAAAATTCTCTCAGTTACGTCACGTGAGGTATCGCTCTTTGGTATCAGGGGTATTGTTACGAGTACAAGTACATGAGCTTGATATCGGGCCCGATACTGGTATCGGTGCATCCCTACTAATAATAATACAACAAAAAATGAAGGTTAGATACAAAAAAAAATAGAAAATAGAAAACATCAAATATGAAGCATATGAGCCATATATAGTCTACTATATGAGCAAAATCACATGAGTAGCAGTGCAATATGGCTGTATATTTTCGGCCGTAGGTAATCACAGCGTGCTGATATACAGCAATATTGCACGGCTACGAGTGTGATATAGCATTTATACAACAGTTCGCCAGCACAAGGGAGTAAATAAATAAAAAACAACTTTAAAAACCTTCTTTTGTGCAGAACTACTTCCTTCCGCCACGGATTCAAATCTCAAGCTGACAGTTTAACATTTGAGCCCAAGCCTCTGACACTAATGAAAAGTCACTAGTAAGGAAGGAGTCGCTTCATTGAAGCTTATAGTATTATGTAGAGTATTATTATGAGAGAGAGATCGAGTAAACGAGTGTATTACCTCCTGCATCTGATATAGCATTCATTCTTCAGGTTGATGTCCATAATATTATATCCATTAAAAAATCTGTTTAAATGTCCGCTGAGGAAAGCGACATCTTTGTCTTTGTCCTTTTAAAAGAATGACAGCTAAAACAACTTCCTTGTTTGCAACCAGTCACTCATAAAGACAGTCTTTGCCGCCATCTAGTGGTGTAATAATGTAACTGTCACTGAAGTCGACTATTGCAATCACTGACGGACCCTTTCTCAACACCAAATTCGGCATAATATTTATATAAAAAAATATTTATTGAATAATATTTAAATTAACAACAATAGCCATTATAAAAGACATCAGAAAAGATCAATTCAATCAAACGTACAAAAGCAGCGCTCTACTAGCATCAAGATGTTGGGTCTGGGAACACACCATTGGCAGGGCTCAATCCGAGGGGCGGGATAAACGGTTGTCTTTCAAATTCCCTCTGCACGCAATAGGATAGCGCTACAACCAACCAGAGCAACGAAGAAAGTGAAGCGGAGCTAGTTGATAGATTAAACTTTTGCCATATCCGGTCGACAAAACTCGGAACACATCTTCCTTTTTTTAAGAATTTAATTTTTTAAGAATTTTAAGCTTAACTCCAAGTCTTCCAGAGTCGTGGTCAAAGCCGATTCGAAAGACCGCTGTTCGCCAGCTTCTTTGTTTTCAATTAGCACGCGGAACCGTCGCAACTCTGCCGTCATTGTTAAGCCCGCCCACCGACTCTATACACGATGTGATTGGCCTGCCTAGAGTTTGGTTTTTCAATCTCGCAAGCCAACGGAGAGTTGCTAGACGAACCTGGCTGCAAATTACATTACTGCCGCTAGGGTGTGTATAGATTTCTAGGCTAGCTCTCTACAGGACTTAAGTTAAATCCTAACGTTAAATATAAAGGTATGAAACCTAATTTTCCCCTTAACCAAAATCGATTTGCTCTGGAACATAAAACTAAAGATTGTCCGTTTGATATACCCCAAATAAATTATCTCATGTTTAACCACTATCTAAAATAAGAGCCAGCGGCAAATTCCCGAAGGACAGGCGGCGATGAAGCTGTTCTCGACGGATACATGAGCGCCGAACTCTGACGGCCTGGAGCTCACATCTGCGAAAGCGTCTGAACAGATTGTAAAACAGGCGCTATGTTTATATGCGAGTCACATATTTGAGGTCTAAATACTAAATTATCACCTAAAAACTCTTAAAACTACATTCTGTGACACAATAACAGTAGTATTTGTAAAATTATGGAGGTTTGCTCGTCCGCCATGATACAAACTGTGAACAGTTAGTGCTATTTCTGGCTCTTAACCAGATTCGAGAACCAGAAAGAACCGTTTACAATACTTTTAGTTATAAATGAATGTATTATATAGATATTTTCATGATTAAATCAATTCTGACACAACATTAGAGTTTAGGCATAGCGATGACGGTGATGAAATCCTTCAAAAATGAGTTGAATACAAAATGAAATTTAATTAGTCTTATTAAATTATTTTTAATTTAATAATATAAATATTACTAAATACAGTCAAATTTATATATTCTATAAAAAAACATTCTATGAACCTAAAATTGTTGTTAAATATTAAATGAGCAAATAACCATACAGTCGATTTAAGAATGCTTAAGAACCAAAGGTCTTCTTTATTTCGTCTTACAGTTGGTTTGTGGACCATATATAAACCACACACATATTTTAATGAGAATAGATAAAGCAACACAAATGACCATCTTTTGAGAGAGTCAGAAGTCAACCATTTAGAAAAGCCTTTTTTTTAATGCAACACCATAATGAAATGCATAAAACCTGCACAGAAAACTTCACATTCACCGTTACACACACATCTTCTAAAATACAGGATTCATCTCATCATTTAGGTGAAATGAATCTGATTTGGCGCTTTAAACTCTTTTCTGGGGCATCTCGAAGGCACGTTGCCCATGGTTTCACAACCTGGTAGCAGTAGTGAGGAATTGAGAAGCATCTTTGATAGCGAAGATTAAATTGAGAAAAGCATTAAAGCCTAAATTTGATTAGGTGAGCCATAATCGAATCAAAACGAGCTTGTGAGAGTTGGCCTTGCGTCACAGATTCAACACAATTTCCTGGAGAGTGAAGGGATAGACAGCAGTCAACGGAATATGATCAGACAAAACACACCACAACAGACAGGCCAGGGAGACGCGGCGGAGGAGCCTTTCATGTCCTCGTGAGCGCAAATGTCAACTTTCTTTCCAGAGAACTCGAGGCCCAAAAGTTTGTAGTCGTGTGTTCACTTTTGAGTCATAACTTTCAGAAAATACTCTGAGTGCAAAAGAGAAAAGACATCTGAAAATAACCTTCATAATGTCCATCTTCCAAAGAGTCTGAACACCACATCAAAGCCATTTCGGTAATTTCTCTGAGTAACGTTAACTATTACGACACCGCATGCTGCCATTATCTCCGCCTTCCACACTGGAATATTAACCATTGTGCAACAGCTTTATTACATTGGCTGTACACTTTTTTCAGATGGCCTTTGATTCAAATAATATCTCCTGCTTTTCATAAAGACCAAATTACAATCTGAAGAGCTGAACTGGGCTGTGGGTCTGCATGAGCTAAAACTAGCCCGCTAATAAAGATTGACCTTTAACTAGCACAGCGTTTTAGGGCTGTGAAAAAAACCCTCATGATTAGTCCTTTTATTCCCGTTCACACTTTCAATGGCACGCTCTTATCCCCATGTTTCCCACTTTGTATCTTTTAACAGACAGAGCAATTATTGGCCTTTCCATTAGAGCAGGCTCAGCTTAATTCACTCTCTGTCCAGCAGTGCTTTTATACAGACACTTTTTGTTCTCAGGGAAGAAAAAAAAAAGTGGAGAGCCGGAGATAGACAGACATGAGAAATCATCATATCACAGATTCTGAAGTGCTACATCCACCCACCTACTTTCCAAGAGAACGCAACAAGTCCTCACACAGAAGAACCTTTTAGTGTTGAATGTTCTTCTTCTGGCAGATCCGCTAGTCCTATAATACACACCGAGGTCCAATGTCTGAGGCCATTAGTGATATGCTCCTATTTATCATTTATCATCTAATTTAATACCATTTACATCGCAAATTATATTATATCAATTTGGGTAAAAAGTTGAAATACATACAGATTCATCACAGCATCACAGCAAGACAAAGCCAACATTAGTGCAAAAGGTGTATTTTTAAAAAGAAAATTGTATTTGTGACATTTAGAAGCTATGGTAATAGTTTAAAATACTGTAAGTTTTTAACATTACACCAAAAGGTATTTTACAGAATTTGCACATTCTAATATATTGTATTACTTGCACAAATATAATTTTTAGTTTTAAAAATGCATTAGGGACATATAGAAGATATTAGCTAATGCATTATATTATTATATTATATTACAGTTTTTTACAATCACTTTGGCACAATAATTTTTCAGAACTCTATTCACAAAACTCAAAACGGTCATCACTTGTAACACAGGCTGTCTAGTGTTCAAAACATTGCATTGTGCATTCATATCTTTAAAGAAAACAAAAAACAAATGTATTGTGAAACGTTAATTTAGATCACCCACACACAAGCAACCGATAGTTTCACGGTGTCATTGTTCATAGGTGATACATGTTTCATTATGGTCCTACATGTAAATACATCCCTGTAAAAGCACTGCAGTAGTAGAGAGAATACTACAGTCAGTGGAATCATTGAAGAAAATCTGAAATATATTGATGAAAAACAGTACAATCACAACATAGGTTTATTTGAATCAAAGCAAAATAATTAGCTACGAAATAGAAAAGAAAAGACAGTACTGTCAATACTGTAAATAGTCTGAAAAGGTGGTACATGGGACCATAGAAGCGGTGTCTGATACGTAAAGAATGATGAAGAAATATTACATCCATAGATAATGTAGTCTAATTGGTTCATGCTCCACGCTAATTGGTGACAATGAATCTCGTTATCTTGAAACTTTCATGATCTAAACATGGAATATTGTTTGTCTGTTTCCATACAACTATGCATTAAAAGTAATGCAACAGTTACTTATCATTCTGAGCAGTTGTATCAATTGATAGTTGGATCATTGTAATGAAATGAATAGACACTCGTCTGAAATGTAATGTGCGAATTGCCTTTTGAAATGGTAGTACTTTGATGTTAAGTTGTGTCATTTTGAACAGGTGATTTTTAAAATAAACAAATGATCTTACTTTTATGTGTATTGTATCCAAGCATTTGAAAAAAGAGTTTTGAAAAATGTTTGGTTGTGAGTTTTGTGTCTAGAGTTTTGAAAAATGACGTCACGGTTCTGAAATTAGTGCCAAAGTGATTGTAAAAAACGATATATTATATTATATTATATATGTTCATAATAAATAAGTAAACTAACTAAAAATTAATTTGATGTTTAATTTTAAAGCTAATGCATTATATTATATTATATTATATTATATTATATTATATTATATATTTGATCCTTGGTAATTTGTTTGTTCATAATAAATAAGTAAAATAACTAAAAATGAGAATTAGATTTTTTATTTTAAAGCTAATGCATTATATTATATAATATTTTATTATAATAATGAATTCAATTATATTATCATTTGTTCATTGGTAATTTGTTTGTTCATAATAAATAAGTAAAATGAGTAAAAATGTTTTATTCATTAGTTCCTGATACCTAATGCAATAAACCTTTCGCAACTAATGTTAATGCAAACCTTGGCAAAAGACCCACTGCACATCTTCCACGGACCAGCACCACCCCCTGAACTGTGCTTGTCAACAGCAAACACCTTACAAACCTCAAGAGATGGACGTATGATACTCGTTACTTTGTCCCAGGTCTGAAGCGGGCCTGTCTGGGCCTGTCTGAGAGGGGTGAGATCTCCTGCCACTGGTAGTACCTTCTCATCTGGGTGTAATCCATAGCTCAAGTAAGGTAATTAGGTGGTGTCTCACAGCTGGTGCTTAATCCCTCTGTAGAGCAGAAGATACAATGTACATGTTACATAGAGTGTCTATTTGTGTGAGTCTCATCTTTTACAGCAAGCGGGTCCACACCCCTAATTATAACTTGTTGTTCTTATTCAATAATTCTCACTTCCCTGCGGGTAACTCGTTCTCAGTGCGCTTGGAATGGTATCCGTGTGAGGTTTTAAATGGCTGTGATTCCCTGAGAAACTATGCATGTTTAAAAACCGTTGCATTAAACTTGTCTGATGGTTTATGACTAAACCAGTTCACTTGAGTGCATGTTGCAATGATATGCCATTTTCAGTGTTTAAACAATAGTTAGATTAGAACAACAGTGAAGAGTGTAAGTATCTTATGCTCATCAATGTATGTATTTAATCAAAAATAATGTCATGTTTTAAAATATTATTGCAATTTAAAATAACTGTTTCTATTTTAGCTGAATTTTCAGCATCATTACAGTCTTCAGTGTCACATGATCCTTCAGAAATCATTCTAATATGATGATTTGCTGCTCAAGAAACATTCATTATCATCATCAATGTTGAAAACAGTTGTGCTGCTTTAATATTTTTGTGCAAACTGAGAGATCATAGAAAAAATAATGAAATCTTGCACACAAATGTCCTTGGGAAAAAAATCTTTATTCAGAGGCCATAAAAATATAAAATTCTTGCTTCTTTGATGAGTAGACATTTCAAAAGAACAGCATTTAAAAAAAAATAATAATAATCTTTTGTAAAATTGTAAATGCCATACAGTCACTTTTGATAAATTCAATGCATCCTTTCTCAATAAAAGCATTAAAAAAAAGTACTGACCCAAACTTTTGAACGGTAGTGTGTGTGTGTGAGAGAGTGTCTGTGTGTGTGAGAGAGAGAGAGTGTGAGTGTGTGTGAGACTGAGAGTGTGTGTGAGAGAGTCTGTGGTGTTTGTGTCTGTGTGTGTGTGTGAAATTGTGAGGATGTGTGTTTGAGAGTGTGTGTGAGAGTGTGAGTGTCTGTGTGTGTGAGAGAGAGAGTGTGTGTGAGAGAGTGTCTGTGTGGTGTGTGTGTGTGAGGATGTTTGTTTGAGTGTGTGTGTGTGTGAGAGAGAGTGTGTGTTTGTGAGAGTGTCTGTGTGTGTGTGTGTGTGTGAGAGAGAGTGTGTGTATGAGTGTGTGAGAGTGTCTGTGTAGTGTGTGTGTGTGTGTGTGTGTGAGAGAGAGAGTATGTGAGAGTGTCTGTGTGTGTGTGAGAAAGTGTGAGTGTGTGTGAGAGTGTCTGTGTGGTGTGTGTGTGAGGATGTGTGTTTAAGAGTGTGTGTGTGAGAGAGAGAGTGTGTGTGTGAGAGTGTCTGTGTGTATGTGAGAGAAAGTGTGTGTCTGTGTGGTGTGTGTGTGAGAGAGAGTGTGTGTGCATGAGTGTGTGAGAGTGTCTGTGTGGTGTGTGTGTGTGTGAGAGAGAGAGAGTATGTGAGAGTGTCTGTGTGTGTGTGTGTGTGTGTGAGAGTGTCTGTGTGTGTGTGAGAAAGTGTGAGTGTGTGAGAGAGTGTCTGTGTGGTGTGTGTGTGAGGATGTGTGTTAAAGAGTGTGTGTGTGAGAGAGAGAGTGTGTGTGTGAGAGTGTCTTTGTGTATGTGAGAGAGAGTGTGTGTCTGTGTTGTGTGTATGTGTGTGTGTGTGAGTGTGTGTGAGAGAGAGTGTTTGAGAGTGAGTGTGTTTGTGTGAGTGTGTGTGAGAGTGTGTGTGTGGGTGTGGTGTGTGTGAGAGTGTCTGTGAGTGTGTGTGTGTGTGTGTATGGAGGGGGTGGGTGGGGGTGCGGGGGTGTGAGGGTGGGGATGTCACTGCTTATTGGCCCAAGTCAAAAGATATGATGTTCTTGATTTTATAAGATATGATATACTCTCTCATATTCTGATTTTTGGATATGTTTTGGGTCTCTTTTCATCTGGCAGGTATAAAAGCATATGAATGATTGCAATAATACACCTCTCCTCAACAAACCCCATTATCTGAGGCATCATTCATGTCTTTTATGAGTTATGCACCAAATTTGAATACTTACTGTTAGTGCTTTGTTCCCTAACCCTAGGTATGAGCACGATTAGTGATACTTGTCTTAGCAAGCATTACTGATCATTATTAATCCCATTGTCATAAATCACAACAGAAGGTTTTCTTTTGCAACCCTGTAACAGAACAAACAGACAACGTTCTAGCATGCATTGAGTTGCTGATTGCATTCAAATTCAATCTGGCTTTAGTTACATGAGTGAGAGTTTTTTGTATATGATCCATTGTTTCTCACACTGATTCCACCTTACAGGTTTTCATGTTCCTGAAGCTGCAGGGTGTGGGAGTGCTTGTGTTATGTCGTTACTATGGCAACATATGATGATTAAAAGTTATACATGAGAGCTCCTATGGGACATACAGCAGAATCCCATCAGCCCATTACGACAGTGAAGCAATAAGAAAAGCCTGTGGCGTATTTGTTCAACCTGTCGGCATAGTTTACACTAGACACTGTGGGAAACTGCGCTCTGACCACTTTATCTGTGTAACTTACCCTCCCTGAGGTAAAACTATAAATACAGTAGAGATTATAGTTGCTGATGTTAAAAATGTTATTTGCACTCATTGGGAACAGTGTTTATTAAACTAAAACAATTTTTTTTAAATAATATATTTGATGAAAAATGTAAAAAAAAATGAAAAAATAAAGCATATTGCCAACATTTAAGCTTAAAAATTAAACATTTAGAAGTAATTCAAGTGTAATCGATCAGTCTCTGTTGTCCCGTTTCCACCGTACCGGCGCTGGATCTCGTGCCGGAGCTTGTGTCGTGTTGAGCGGGGGAACTTCTAACTTCAGACCGCCGTCCTGCGTTTCTCTCGTAGCCGAAATATGCGGTGACTCACTCCATAACCTGTCCATAAACAATCAGAGTACAGTTCTGAGGACATATTTTAACATAATAAGTATTTATATACTGTATCTTATTTGAATAAAATCATAACATTTTATCGCTCCACCCCGGGGGGGGTACAGCTCTCACCCCGGGGGGGTTACAGCTCTCAGCGGCCTGGCCGCAGCTAGGACCGCTTGGAGGAAGCCTTCTTTGCCTGAAGGACAGTCCTCAGATCGACCTTCGGCTTAGAAGCCTTCCCCTGAGAGCGCCTCCTCCTTTGCCAAGCTCCCTCAGGAGGGGCGCGGGAAGCAACACTCTCCCTCTGCACCTGCCAGTGTGAGGAGCTGGTAGACAGCCGAGGCTGCTCACTCAAAGCAGCCTTCCCCGAGGAGCCAGAGCGGCGAGGGAGGTATTGTCGGAAAGCTGCCGACTGCTTCTTCACCTCCTGAAACCTCTCGACGATGGTGTTTACCGCGCCGCCGAAGAGGTCAGAAGGTGAAATCGGGGAGTCTAGGAGAAAGTGTTTCTCTCTCTCCTTCATCCCTGACAGATTTAACCAAAGATGTCTCTCCGCACACACCAAACCAGCCATGGAGCGGCCGATAGCACGGGCCGTCTCCTTGGTGATGCGGAGAGACAAGTCGGTGGCTTTCCTGAGCTCTGTTATATCCTCCGGAGAGGGACCCTCACCCTTATCAAGCTCCATGAGGAGGTCGGCCTGGTAGGCCTGCAGCACAGCCATAGTGTGCAGGCAGCCACCAGCCCGCCCGGCCGCCATGTAAGCCCTGCCCACCAGCGAAGATGTATCTCGGCACGGCTTGGTGGGCAGCACCGGGGCCTTGAGGGACGATGCGGCTTCAGGGGAGAGATAGCTCGCGAGAGCTTCCTCCACCCGAGGTCCTCCACCCGAGGCATTGTCCCATAACCACGCTCAGCCGCCCCCAGCACATTAGCAAAATCAAGCACTGGGGGGTTGGAGAGCCTGGCTGAGTATGGTTTTTCCCATGACTTGCACAACTCATTATGCAAGTCAGGGAAAAACGGAAGGCCCCGGCGTGGAGGTTGAGACCCGCGCTTATAAAAGCGTCCATCCAGCTTATTTGACGGCCAGATTTCTTGCTGTTCTTGTGGCCAGTGAATATTAAGTTTGGCCACAGCGCGGGTTAAAACCTCCACCAGCTCCTCTTGAGCGGGTGTGTGAAGTGGCGAATCAAGCGCCACATCACCCGCCTCGATGCTTATAGTATCTGACTCCTCAGAGCCTGATAGCTGAAGCATCGGGGTCCTCCGCCCCACGGGAAGAAGCCGCTTTGCGGGCTTCCGCACGGAGCGGGAGAACATCTGAATCCTCAGGTGAGGATCGGGAAGATGCCGTGGCAGTCCCGAATCCTGCTGAGAAATCCATTTGAGAGCCCCACGATCTGCGACGCCGCGCTGCCTCGGCAGTGGTGGGCCCAGTACCGCGGGGCTCGTGATCCTGGCCGGCCTCATCAAACACGGCCAGCCGTGAGCGCAACACCCTGAGCGGCAGCTTCTCGCATTCACTACAGGTAATGCACACACAGCTGGTGTGTGTCCGTGCCCGAAAGATAATGCGGAAACGGGTGCACACACCTCTTAAACTGCTCGCTCGCCATAATGCTTGTGCAACGTAAGGACAGACAACACCAAATAAGACTTACAAACAGAGCGCTTTTAGCTGAAGAGCAAAAAAACGAATGTGTATGTGTGCCGGCGTCCCTTTGTAGCTTCCGTGTATGCTGTCATCTACTACGTCATGACGCAGCACCAATCAGGATTGGAATTGATTTCATTCATGCTTCAGATGCGCTACACTGAGGGCGTCAAGTGTCGTCACATGACGACGCAGTGCGAGTTCCCTCGAAGGGGAACTACACAAACACTGGGTTGTTATGTCTGACCCAGGATCTGGGTAACACAAAAACTACACAAACACTGGGTTATGTCTGACCCAGGATCTGGGTAACACAAAAACTACCCAAACACTGGGTTGTTACGTCTGACCCAGGATCTGGGTAACACAAAAACTACACAAACACTGGGTTGTTACGTCTGACCCAGGATCTGGGTAACACAAACACTACCCAAACACTGTGTTGTTACGTCTGACCCAGGATCTGGGTAACACAAACACTACAAAAACACTGGGTTATGTCTGACCAAGGATCTGGGTAACACAAAAACTACACAAACACTGGGTTGTTACGTCTGACCCAGGATCTGGGTAACACAAACACTACCCAAACACTGGGTTGTTATGTCTGACCCAGGATCTGAGTAACACAAAAACTACTCAAACACTGGGTTGTTACGTCTGACCCAGGATCTGTGTAACACAAACACTACCCAAACACTGGGTTGTTACGTCTGACCCAGGATCTGGGTAACACAAACACTACCCAAACACTGGGTTGTTACGTCTGACCCAGGATCTGGGTAACCCAAAAACTACCCAAACACAGGGTTGTTACGTCTGACCCAGGATCTGGGTAACACAAACACTACCCAAACACTGGGTTGTTACGTCTGACCCAGGATCTGGGTAACCCAAAAACTACCCAAACACAGGGTTGTTACGTCTGACCCAGGATCTGGGTAATACAAAAACTACCCAAACACAGGGTTGTTATGTCTGACCCCTCAAATAATGACCCAAAAGTCTCAAACAAGGATTTGGGTAGAAAAAATAACCCAAGATTTAAAGTGTGCATAGATGTACCAAAGCATTTGCAACTTGTTCGAAAGAATGAGAAATTGCTTTTATGATGTGCACAAGTGACTAGATGATGTGGAGGTTGAACAAGTAGTTTTGAACATTTCAGCTGAGATCTGAGAAATGCACAGAAAAAAAAGCAAAATTATTTTTGCTTGTGTTTTATGAATAAGGTCTTTTCCTGGTATATTTATATAGCAGTGCTAACTGCACATGTTTTAGATAAATTACCAGTTTGCATGTTGAGAACAAACAAACAAAGTTGGCTGCTTGACGGGTAGAGATATCCACCAGAACTGTCCAGGAACTAGAGCCAAGCTCATAATGTAATATAAAACATACAGCGGATCAGACAGAAGTCAACACGTGAAACTGTGTGCAATAGTAAATGTGAGCTCAAATGAGATTGAGAAGAAAATGAAAAACCTCTTAACAAGACCATAATTGGGTCTGTGAATGGAGGAGATGGTGAGTATAATGGACAGGGACATTACAGGTAATGCATGCCAGTATAATGATTACAAGTCTGTCTCAGCATATGCTGTAAATTAGTATACACATCCTCAAAGACACATCAATGTGTCAGACACCCAACAATGACTAAAGACTAAAGCTACAATATTATATTCCGTATAGCATTTTTAACAAATTTTGTACTAAGAATGATTTCAAAAGGTCTAATAATACTTACATAAAGGGACTCTAAATGATTATTTTAATTAAAAAAATTTAATTATATTAAAAAAAAAAAAAAAATCTTTTGAACTTTGTATTCATCACTGAATCCTGAAAAAAAGTATCAAAGTTTCCAATATTAAAAAAAATATTAAGCAGGACATCAATTTTCAATTTGAGGATAATAAGATTGGGCACAGGTCAGCATATTAAAATGATTTCTGAAGGATCATCTGAGACTGTAATCTTCAGTAATGATGCTGAAAATTCAGCTTTGATCACAGAAATAAATTACATTTTAAAAGATATTCAAATAGAAAACACACACTATATTGCCATAGTTTTGGGTCTCCGCTCTAATTCATCCCAAAGGTGTTCTATCGGGTTGAGGTCAGGACTCTGTGCAGGCCAGTCAAGTTCCTCCACACCAAACTCGCTCATCCATGTCTTTATGGACCGACGCTTTGTGCACTGGTGCGCAGTCATGTTGGAACAGGAAGGGGCCATCCCCAAACTGTTCCCTCAAAGTTGGGAGCATGAAATTGTCCAAAATGTCTTGGTATGCTGAAGCATTAAGAGTTCCTTTCACTGGAACTAAGGGGCCAATCCAACCCTTGAAAAACAACCCCACACCATAATCCCCCCTCCACCAAACTTTACACTTGGCACAATGCAGTCAGGCAAGTGCCGTTCTCCTGGCAACCACCAAACCCAGACTCGTCCATCGGATTGCCAGACAGAGAAGCGTGATTGATCACTCCAGAGAACACGTCTCACTGCTCTAGAGTCCAGTGGCGGTGTGCTTTACCCCACTGCATCCCACGCTTTGCACTTGGTGATGTAAGGCTTGGATGAGCTGCTCGACCACAGAAACCCATTCCATGAAGCTCTCTACACACTGTTCTTGAGCTAATCTGAAGGCCACACGAAGTTTGGAGGTCTGTAGCTATTGATTCTGCAGAAAGTTGGAGACTTCTGTGCACTGTGACCCTCAGCATGCGCTGACCCCTCTCTGTGATTTTACGTGGCCTACAACTTCGTGGCTGAGTTGCTGTTGTTCTCAATTGCTTCCACTTTGTTATAATATCACTAACAGTTGGCCGTGGAATATTTAGTAGTGAGGAAATTTCACGAATGGACTTATTGCACAGGTGGCAACCTATCACGGTACCACGCTTGAGTTCACTGAGCTCCTGAGAGAGACCCATTCTTTCACAAATGTTTGTAGAAGCGTCTGCATGCCTAGTGCTTGATTTATACACCTGTGGCCATGGAAGTGATTGGAACACCTGAACTCAATGATTGGAGGGGTGGCAATACTTTTAGCAATATAATGTGTATGTACTAATAATATTTCACAATGTTGCTGTTTTTACTGTATTTTTGATCAAATAAATGCCGTCTTGGTGAGCATAAGAGATTTCTTTCAAAAACAATACAAAATCTTCCCAACCCCAAACTTCTAAAAGGTATATGCATGAGAGTGTGTGTGTAACGTTTTATTTTTTAAAAATAAATATATCAAGGCATTAAAACAATACTAATAAAGACAACAATGCATGATGCATACTCTAAGTAATGTACCACATCACCATGCATTATATTTTTAATTTTCAAAATATGTCACATCATAATAAACCCTTGTCTAAAGCCAAAGCTTTAATTTCCGGCACAACAATCTCATCATATCATCTTGCCACGTTTCCTTGTTGAGCTCGTCTTAAATCAACTTCCTTTTGTCATTGCTTGGCCGCAGTGACAACAGCACAGACATTCCAGTGGAGCGTCACTCTTGCTGAAACATTCCTCTGGCAGAGCTTAGGAATGAGGCTCGCTGGATCAGTCACTAGTGTATTTTGGCCAAACTGCAGTGTGAGTTCACACACACACACACACACACACACACATGAATGGGTGGTTTACTGGGACTCTCCATAGGCATGATGGTTTTTATACTGTACAAGAATATTCTATCCCATAACCCAAACCATCACAGAAAACATTTGGGCATTGACATTTGAATCATAAAAAACTGTTTAGTATGTTTTATAAGCCATTTGGTTTATGAGGACACGGGAAGTAAGCATGTTTGCATTTACAGTTTTTCTCAATTGTTTACACACAAATACTGGTACTTGAGACACAATGACCACAACACACCAACCCCCTGAACCAATTCTGCTAAACTACAAGCACAATTCCTGCTTTACACTCAAATTGCAGTTCTAAAACACACTTTTTTCAAAACACTACACACAATTCTCTGCATTTGGCACAATTTTCATGCAGAAAGTCTCTTGTTTTCACAAGGAACACACTGCCATTCAAATATGCACACAATATGCAAACACCTGTCACACAGTTTTACAATTAGCAAACAGAGCTTTAGCATAAAAGGGCAACAGGTGAGCTCTTCTGTTTTGGAGCAGCATAGTTTAAAAATTTTTTTTTTTTTACTGCAACTGTTGTTTTGTATGTAGACCACTGTATGTGCACTGTATTGTGTTGGTTGGGATGTACACTGTGTATATTGTTTTTGTGGGAAAAATTAAATATTTTTGTTACCGTGTGTTCTGAGTATAAAAACAATATTCTCAAGTATTTTACAACACACTTATGTATGTACTGTCTGTAGTAAGTGTAACACTGAACCAAAAAAAGACCTAAGTCATTATGATGAATGGAGAAGAAGTGTTTTCCATTCATCAGTGTTTTACATCGAGCACATCAGTGTTCAACTGGTTCTTATAAATGTCTATTCATGATGGTTTGTGTGTGCCATTTGAAAACAAAATACCATTTTGAGAAGAAATAACATTGTTTTGAATGTAAAGTTTCATTTTGCAGGAGAATTGAGGGGTTTTGCCCATTGTGTGTGTTTTTTTATTTGTGTATAGAGTTCTGAGAGTATGAGGCATGCTTTCAGAAAATGTGTGTAAACAATCGAGAAAAACTGTAATACCCATGTCATTATACACATCTGTGTCCTCCTAAACCATGTATACAAGAACACACACACACACATGTGCATGTTGTGTTTTCATGTTTTATGAGGACTTTGCATAGACATAATGATTTTTATACTGTACAAACTGTATATTCTATCCCCTAACCCTAAGCATCATAGAAAACTTTCTGCATTTTTACATTTAGTCTGATTTATAACTTAAGCTGTTTTCCTCATGGGCACCAAAAAGGATTTCGGATATTGCCATCTTTGTGGGGACATTTTGTCCTCATAATGTAGGGGTTACCTGGACCAAACACACACACACACACACACACACACAAATAACTCCCAATTCGCCACTTTGCTTCCAATTAAAAATTCAAGGCACATTAGCGGAGTATCTCTATCCATCCGTCTATCTGTCTGTCCGTACTGTGTATTGTTATATTATGGAGGCACACACAACATACACAATTTTATATCTTATTTAAAAAATATCAAATATTTTATCATTTTCATGTGTAAACTAAAACATTACAACGTGCAGTACTAAACAGCAATGTTATATATCTATCACATTTTAAAGAGATGGACAGACCGACAGACAGAGGATGGATGGATGGATGGATGGATGGATAGATAGATAGATAGATAGATAGATAGATAGATAGATAGATAGATAGATGGATTGATTGATCTTCTTTCAAAACATCATAATTTCTTGCTTCCGTCAGCAGAGTCAGAAGTTCATGTCTGCACACACTGCTTTCTCCATTAGAGAGGGCCATCAGGAAAACCTGATTAATTCCCATAAGCCGTGCCACAGGCGGGCGCCAGCATTTCTCCTGGGCCTCTCTCTCACTGCGCTGCCCAGGCCATGCAGCGCGATCACGGGGAGAGACAGCGGGTGGCTGAGGGACACAGGGTGGAGGCCTGGCTCTCACCTGGGGTGACTGACATCAACAGTGGGCCGTGTGGGACACACACACAAACACACACTGCATGACGCCAGTCCAGGAGGCGTCATTGGGCCTTATCATGTGATTAAAGAGCAGGAAACGATGAGAGGGTGGTGACAGCGAGCTGGACTGATGCACAGGAGGTGGCCAATATTAATAATACTCTCCCTAACCACCTACAGGAGAAGTACCAGATCAACAAGAAACACAATGCTCTCTCATATACACAGTGTATATATATATATATATATATATATATATATATATATATATATATATATATATATATATATATATATATATATATATTCAATTCAATTCACATTTATTTGTATAGCGCTTTTCACAATACATATCGTTTCAAAGCAGCTTCACAGAAAATGCATGCATCCACATTACAATTTGAAGTGGTTTGTTATCAGAGGAGACTGTGTCCAAGTTATGTATTTCAGAAATATACATATACAAAGCACACAGTTAGCTAACAATGTATTATTATAAATTAAGGCACAGAAAATGGGCTATGTGAAATAATACATGTTGTTATAACAATGATTAGAAATTGAGCATGGGTGCGTGTTGATGCAGAGCTGCGTCATCTGAAGTCCTCGCAGGAGTTGAGTCGTCTCTTCACAGGTGATGGTCATCTGAAGTCTTCATAAGAGGCTGGATCCAGGCTGGAGCTGACACTCTCTAGTTACCTCGGGATGGGTATCCCGAGATAAAACAGAACAGGAAAATAATTAGCGTAGCTGCTGTTCAAAGCATTAAGCAAAGAGAATCATGTGCACTGATATAACTGGAGTACAAGGTTATGAGATGCATTATGTGAATGCTTGGCTAAAGAGATGCGTCTTTAATCTAGACTTAAACTGGGTGAGTGAGTCTGAGCCCCGAACATTATCAGGAAGGCTATTCCAGATTTTAGGTGCCAAATATGAAAACATTCTTCCCTCTTTAGTGGACTTAGATATCCTAGGTACTACCAGAAGCCCAGAGTTTAGTGATCTTAAAGAACAAGATGGATTGTAAGGTGATAGAAGATCAGTTAAATACACAGGAGCTAAACCGTTTAGGGCCTTATAGGTCAGTAGCAATACTTTATAATTGATACGGAACTTAATAGGTAACCAGTACAGAGATGATACAATTGGGGTTATATGTTCATATTTTCTTGACCTAGTAAGAACTCTAGCAGCTGCATTTTGGACTAATTGTAGCTTGTTTACTGAGGATGCAGGACAGCCAGCTAGTAATGCATTACAGTAATCTAGTCTAAAAATTTCACAAATGCATGAACTAATTTTTCAGCATATATATATATATATATATATATATATATATATATATATATATATATATATATATATATATATATACATATATAACCAAAAACTATTCAAACACCAGATATTATTTTTTACTAGTGGGTGCAGGACATTATAGTTCATTTATGTAAGTGAGGATAGCAAAAAAGAGTAAACTTTAAATAAAGTATAAAGTAAATATTATACCCAAAAATTCTTCATACAGTGGCTACCAGTAAACTTTATAAAAATTTGGGACATGTTTTGCTGAAGTGTTTTGTCTTTAATTGCTAGTGTGACCTTTGACACCACAGACTGAACAAAATGAAGCATTGCTTGATCATTGGTTGACCTAAATTGGTATTATCTAATTGAGTTCTTAAATTGAACAGCTGATTGGTTGATTGTAATCCATTACATCCCTTTCTATCAAAGTTATCTGACATTATCAAGATGAATTTGTTGACACAGTTCTTGTCATATTTTATTACCATTTTCTAAACTGAATATATATATATACACATACAGTGAATCCGGAAAGTATTCACAGCGCTTCACTTTTTCCACATTTTGTTATGTTACAGCCTTATTCTAAAATTAATTAAATATATATATTTTTTCCCTCAATTCTACAAACAATACCCCATAATGACAACATGAAAGAAGTTTGTTTGAAATCTTTGGAAATGTATAAAAAATAAATAAATAAAAAAATCACATGTACATAAGTATTCGCAGCGTTTGCTCGTTACTTTGTTGAAGCACCTTTGGCACCAATTACAGCCTCAAGTCTTTTTAAATATGATGCTACAAGCTTGGCACACCTATTTTTGGGCAGTTTCTCCTATTCTTCTTTGCAGGACCTCTCAAACTCCAAAAGGTTGGATGGGGAGCGTCGGTGCACAGCCATTTTCATATCTTTCCAGAGTTGTTCAATCGGGTTCAAGTCTGGGCTGTGGCTGGGCCACTCAAGGACATTCACAGAGTTGTCCCGTAGCAACTCCTTTGTTATCTTGGCTGTGTGCTTAGGGTCGTTGTCCGTTGTCGTTGGTCCAGAACGCTCTGTACATTGCTGCATTCATCTTTCCCTTGATCCTGACTAGTCTCCCAGTTCCTGTCGCAGAAAAACATCCCCACAGCATGATGCTGCCACCTCCCTGCTTCACTGTAGAGATGGTATTGGCCAGGTGATAAGCAGTGCCTGGTTTCCTCCTGCCATTCAGGCCAAAGAGTTCAATCTTTGTTTCATCAAACCAGAGAATTTTGTTTCGTGGTCTGAGAGTCCTTCAGGTGCCTTTTGGCAAACTCCAGGCGGCCTTTTACTGAGGAGTGGTTTCCGTCTGGCCGCTCTACCATACAGGCCTGATTGGTGGAGTGCTGCAGATGGTTGTTCTTCTGGAAGGTTCTCCTCTCTCCACAGAGAAATGCTGGAGCTCTGTCAGAGTGACCATCGGGTTCTTGGTCACCTCCCTGACTAAGGCCCTCCTCCCCCGATCGCTCAGTTTGGCCGGGAGGCCAGCTCTAGGAAGTCCTGGTGGTTCCAAACTTCTTCCATTTACGGATGATGGAGGCCACTGTGCACATTGGGACCTTCAATGCTGCAGAAATTTTTCTGTACCCTTCCCCAGATCTGTGCAATCCTGTCTCGGCGGTCTACAGACAATTCCTGTGACTTCGTGGCTTGGTTTGTGCTCTGAAATGCATTGTTAACTATGGGACCTTTTATAGACAGTTGTGTGCCTTTCCAAATCACGTCCAATCAACTGAATTTACCACAGGTGGACTCCAATCAAGTTGTAGAAACATCTCAAGGATGATCAGTGGAAATATGATGCACCTGCTCAATTTTGAGTGTCATGGCAAGGCTGTGAATACTTATGTACATGTGATTTTTTTATTATTTTTTTTACATGTGAGTTTTTTATTTTTAATACATTTCCAAAGATTTCAAACAAACTTCTTTCATGTTGTCATTATGGGGTATTGTTTGTAGAATTGAGAGAAAAAAGTAATGAATTTAATCTATTTTGGAATAAGGCTGTAACATAACACAATGTGGAAAAAGTGAAGTGTTGTGAATACTTTCCGGATTCACTGTATATATACAGTTGTGGACAGAATTATTGGCACCCCTGGTAAATATAATCAAAGATGGCTGTAAAAATAAATATGCATTGCTTTCAAATCACATTATGAAATAAATGTTTTTCTCTAGTTCACGTTGGCCACAATTATTTGCACCCAATTATTGCACCGTCCTTTCCCCAAGATAACAGCTCTGAGTTTGGAGATCAGAGCCCATTCCTTCATACAGAATCTCTCCAGATCCTTCAGATTCCCAGCTCTTCTCTTCACTTCATCACTCATTCGCTATAGGGTTCAGGAACTGGGACGGCCATGGCAGAAGCTTCATTTTGTGCTCAGTGGTGTTGATTGTGTTGAAGATCCAACCACGGCCCATTATAAGATTATTAGCAGGTTTTGATGTTTTATCTGTTGGTATTTGCTAGAATCCATGATACATCTTGTGCTGATGTAGGAGCTGTTTGAGACAGTTTTTAGTCTTTCTGAGCCCAAGACTCAACTAATCTCTGCAATTCTCCATCTGTGATCTTGGAGAGTCTTTGTCCACTCAAACGCTCCTCCTCTCGTGCATTAGGACGATATAAACACACGTCCTCTTCCAGATTCATAACATCTTTAGCTGATTGAACTTCTTAATTATTGCCCTGAAGGTGGAAAAGGGGATTTTCAATGCTTTAGCTCTTTTCTTGTTTTGTGAAGCTCAACAATCTTTTGCTGCACATCAGAACTATATTCTGTGGCTTTACTCATTGTGATGATTATTAAGGGAATTTGGGTTTGCTCATATTTATACTCCTGTGGGACAGGAAGTCATGGCTGGACAGTTTCATGCTCATAGTCACCCTGGTGTGCTAAATAAATGTAAATATGAATGTAAATATACTTCAGAGATATTTTACTCTAGGGGTGCCAATAATTGTGTTTTGGAGAAAACCATTTATTTCATAATGTGATTTTTCCCCCACTTTCAATTATATTACTTCAATGAAAGGTTAGATTTTTGCAAATGTTTTGAATGAAAGCTCAAAAGGATAAACGATGCAGATTTATTTTTACAGCCATCGTTGATCATATTTACCAGGGGTGCCAATAATTCTGACCACAACTGTATACATGTATAAATTAATCACAAATGTGTAACTATTCTCAGACCACCTACCATAAAGAATAACGATTGTATGCGTATTCAACCAATAAGGGACTTCTCTTCAGTGCTCCAATAACAAAGACAGCTAATGAGCCGAATGTTGCTAAGCAATTTTCTTTGGATTTATGTGATGGAATAGCACGACTGGGACACTTGTTTTGTGCTTATGCTGTTTGCACCCTTTTAGTGCAGTGCGGGGTCCTGTAATGTTTGGCCTGTTCTGTGTTTTTTCAGCTGTCTTTCACTAAACCTCGATGTGCGATGGAAAGGCTCTCTCATCAGCATTAAAAGGACCGTGGATCAAATCAAAGTTTGTTTAAAAAAAATGAAAATTCTGCCATCGTTTACTCGCCCACATGTCGCTCAAAACCTGCATCTTTTTTCTTTGGAATACAA